>PVKS010007822.1:0-71139 GCA_004027875.1 Aplodontia rufa | reverse complement strand
CAAATTCCAGTTTGATAGTTCTGCTTAGAAATAGTGTGCCTTGGACAGATCAGTATCCCATATGAGAATGTTCCCCAGATTGTAGCTGTGATTTTTTCCAGATGACCAGATTGTTTTTCTGAAAGTGAGCATATTTTTAGACATGATTAGGTATTCTTCTACATCACATTGCTATTTTTGATGATTTCTAGGGTTAACATTGAAACCATCTCAGAATAATTAGATTTTTAGATGGGTTTATATATCTTCTAAATCATGTCATCTAAAAATAATTGTCAGAAGCTAATGAGTCACTGCAGGAATAATTGCTGTTTTTCTGACAACTGATTGTGAAATCTTAAAACCTGCATATGTCATCTTTACAGTGATGAGTATGCAAAATCTGGAAAGATATTCTATTTTTTTTAATATAGATAGGATTGCCATTTATTTCCTATTTAGATATATCGACATTCATCCATATGAAAATATGCAGGTCATTAGCCTATTATAATTTGACTATTTACATTACTTTTGACTTAATGAGACACAAAACCTTCATAGTACACAAGAGGTGGACATTTGATACACAGAACATTAAGATTTGTGACGGGCTTTTTGTGGGTCAGATGTAGAACACACATATTTTAATATTCACTATTTTAAATGAACAATGCATGAAGGGAATGCAGTGTCAGTACCTGGCCTATTTTTTAAACTAGTGTAATAACCCTAGTCATACCATCCAACGTTTGCTTTTTAAAATAAGTAACAGTTGTTTTAGCCCTTGCACTTCAAGAATCTAGTCTTTATTTTCAGTTGTCTGTTAGGTCAGTTCTGTTTACTAGATGAATGTAATAAACTATATGAGCCTGAAAGAATTCTCAACCAAATTTAGTCTTCTTTCATCTTGATTGGGTTAATTCTAAATGCTAAAATAATTTGGTCCACAAAAGCTCTAAGGAATGAAAAATTCTCATGGGGCAAGAACCTTAATCCCCTACATGTCATGTAAACTTTCTAAGGTGCATGGCAGCACTCTGTACCCTGTGGAGTACTTAGTACCTTTTTGTTTGAGGTTGCCAATGAGACCTAAAAAATGATCCCTTAAAACCTACTATTAAAATGTAGCAAACTTTTCCATTGTTTTTTCTCTTTTCTTATAGACCATAAGACATGTATAGCAAAGGGATAATTTATATGAAGAAATAGCTGGTATCCTTTATATAAGTATGGTTTATATGAACAGATGTCTTTCATCGGTATTAAAGAAGCTTAAATTGAACATTGTGATTATCTTAAGCTTTAATTCAGACCTGAATGAAATGACAAAAAAAAAAAAACATTTTCCAAAGCAGTTAACACAAAATACTCTGTATTCCACAAGTTATTTAAATGAAAAAAAAAAAAAAGAGCCCCTGGACATTAACCCTGTATTCCACAAGTTATTTAAATGAAAAAAAAAATGTGCCCCTGGACAATAACCCCAACTTATAGCAGTAATGATTTCAGGCTGAAACACTCTTGCTCCATAAATGAAATGATTTTAGGAACTAAACTCAGAAACCAATTAAGTGGAGACGACTTATAAAATAGATGTCACTTTTGAGATGTAAAAACTCTAATTGAATTGAGGGACAATGTTCCCTACACCATCTGCATAATGGCAGCTTGCTTTGGGCTTTGCTGCAGAAGTGCAATCGGATATGAGGGGAAGCAATTATGGATGGGTTCAGAACTGCTGAACTCTTTACATAGAACTCTTTACATCTTACTGTTATTTTGAATTTTAAAAAAAACAGATTTACCTTTCTTTCATAGCTGGCATCACTTTTACTTAAATGCTATTTTTAAATTAGAAGTTACTTTAACTTTAGTATTGCTTTGTGTCCTGAAGAGATTGAAAGATGTGTTCAAAATTTGTCTTAAATTTTATTTTTCATGGTTAAAAACAGCAATATGCTATTAGGTAGTTTTCCTCTGACAAATAGCTTCTTTTGTCCTTGATACTAAATGGAGGGCATGTAGATTGAACTCTTTTCCTGAAAGACTCATAAATTCCTTTTGAATATTGAGTTGTCTTCTTTCAGAGATCCTAGCTTTCTAAACTACTGTCTTAAGAGAAGAAAGTTTCACACTAAAGCTTTTTGCCCCTTAAGAATACTCTTGGTGGATTAAACACAACAATGACATGTCATGCTCTAGAGATTTCAATAATCCCATTACTTCCTAGGACTTAAGAGAATGGAAAAATATAGTCTAGCAGTAAACAAAAGTACCAGGCTTTTATAATTTTAATTTAATCTAAATCTTAAACCTCTTAAAATGTGCTGTTAAAGTTACTATAATTAAAATGTCTGGAGAGCTAGTTCTTAGAAACACTGCTTTAAAGACACAGTAGATATAGGTATAGGACTTTAAATACAGTACAATTCCAGATTCTTAGTCTTATTTTTAAATAAAAGTACAAATGTTCAAATATTGTGGAACAGTATCAAAAAATTTTTAATTCAGCCATAGCTGCTGACTGTCATAAGCCTTATAGAATCGTCAATCATTCTTTTTCATAGGTTTACACATTCATAATATTTTTGGTCATATTCCTTGTAAATTAGTAGCAAAGTATGGGAAAAAGAGACTGTACATTTAAAAAGAAGAAATTTTCTTACTTTTATAGACACAACATATCACTTTCATTTTGCTGTTATACACCCTTAATGCAAAAATGGTAAAAGCAATAGAACATCAGGTCAAACAACTCCTGCTACTAATGTAAACTCATATCAGAATACCATTCTCAGCTAGGCAGTGAGGTTGAAAGAAAGCACATGAATGTAGTACAAGTAGAGCCGTAGACTTCTCAGGAATAAAGAAATCCCTCGTAGAGTTCACCAGTGACTGAGGTCCAGCCTCCTTAACAGTTAGCAACAGGGAGTGTGCTACTAAGTCACCATTGTCAGTTCTGGGAGCCTGAGTTTACACATTTCCCAAATGGTACAAGTCTCATGACAATCCAATAAATCAACAGACACTTTGGGGAATATTAAACAGGTTTTTATGAACTATTACTACAAAGAACTTCAGCAAAAAGGGAAATGAAGTTTATAATCTTTGAGTAAACATTTTTAGCGTAACAGTCTCTGCAACCAGATATTGAGAAAAAGATCAAGCTTATAAACACCATTGCTCTGTATCAACTGGTATACACTAAAAATAGGATAATGGAAATACATGTTCTTAAAGCATTTCCACAGGAAATGTTCATATCTGTATGACATTCTAAATCATTTAGCAATTATTTATGCTACATTAACTAAAACACAGGTATTCTTTATTGCACATTTCAAAGTTGGAAGGACACTCTAGCTTAAGAGATGATCTTTATTTAGAGGGGGAAATGATAGTTTTGAATTGTCTGGCTCAAAAATGCACACTGCCAAGGCAGCTTCGTTCTAAAAACAAACCCTTGAAACTTTTGGATTTTGAAGCCAATAATCCTTTATCACAATGAATAATGCACAGTCCACTTTCTGACTAAGTGTCAGAGAGGTCATAGTTATGGGCTCTGTTTTAAAGCCTGTGAACAGTCCTGGCTACTGCTCTGAGAGGCAGGTGGAGGCTCTTCTCGAGAGCCTGAAGGCATTAAGTCTCTTGCAGCAGGTGACGGTGGGTAGTCCTGGGGACCGTGGGTTGGGGGTGGTAATCGGGTACCAGGCATAAGGTACTCTCTTGGACCAAATGAGCCTAAAGGTCTAAATGGTGTGTGTCCTGGTAAAAATTCCCGAGGGTCAAGAGGCAGATCACGTTTTCCAGGTGGAACACCTGGTGCATATTCTCTTAAGCCTAGTGGTGGACGCATACCAGGACCTAGAAAATGAAAAGGAAGTTGTGTAAATACCTAGAAACATTCTAAATTAGGATTTCAAGTATGTTAATATATTCTTTCATTTCTCCCAAGCCTAGAACATCAAGTGACATCCTGACTTGACAGATAACACAAACTGAGGCTGAACAAGTTTAGGTTACAGCTATGGCCAACCAGCCATGAAGCGACATAGTTAACGACTAAAACATGGTTCTACTTGTCTTTTTTTTTCCTACTATAAAATAGGAGAATTATCTCTATCTCATAAGAGCTCCATTTGTATTTGGTAGCACTGTGTACTGTGACAAGGTGACAATATTATAAGAAATAAGAACTTCATTGCTTCAAAGAAATTTTGATAAAGGAAATACCATTGTCTACTATAGTATCAATTAAAAACGCATGCATGTGTCTCAGCATGGACCTCAAGCATGCCATCAGAATCAAGGTGTGTGCCCTACTGGAAAAGGCCTTCTACTGCCATCTAATTAAATTCAGCAACATTTTTTAGGTCACTGTTGAATCCTCCTTAACACTCTTTTCTCAATGTGAGGAGTTTTTGACTTTTCTATATTCTGAGACCTACTGCTTATGTTTCTTTTATGGGTGATTATAAACTATACTGTGGGGTGTACATATCTGTGACACTGTAAGTTATGGCATGTATCTCATCTATGTTCCCATCCCCTGCAGTTCACAGCTACTGATCTTCAACAAACATTAATACTTTTGGCTTTTCTGTACACAGCCCCTTTTCCTTGTCTATAAGAGACAGCTGTTACCCATTTCAGTATAGAGAGGTTATGTAGAGCCACGTATGTCTCAAGGAAGTGGAGGAAAAGTTAAAATGTACTCAGTCAGCTTTATCCTTCCATTGTGAAGCCCTGTGACAGCAACTGCTTTAGCAAGGAACAGAAAGAAAAGATGAATATGCTTTACAAGTGAATCACTACTATTCAGATAATCATACCAAATGGTGGAGGAAGTGGCCGAGGCCCAAAAGGCCCGCAGAGCTGAGGCGGTGGTCCATATCGAATGGGTGGTGGCAGAGGGCCTCCCACAGGGGAGCCCATGAGAGGTACCCCTGGGAAAGGAGGGGGTCCTTTTGCAGCCATATTAACCTGCAATTAAAGTTTTGAAATTCTTAAATACGACAAAGCACCAATACCAATAAAATCTAAAATCCAGTGAAGCAAACATCAGGCACCTATCCAGAGAGTACCATCAGTGAAACAAAACTCTACCCCTCCCAAATGTTCCCACTGACAGCTTACAGAGGTTATGAGGATGCCACAAGAGTGAAAAGTTTGTTAGATTTATCTGCACTGGAAAGGGAAAAGAGGACTGGCAGAGGTTATTAACAGGGGTGATTTCTGACTAGTATATCATGCCATACACGACAATCTAGTTCAAAGGGACCTCCCCCTATTACATCCCTTTCATCACAACAGCTCATTACTTCCATGTTAAGTATGTACAGAACATGAGAATGAAAAAGCCATTCTCTATACATGTAATATTAACTGTTATTCAAAGTATCTTCAGTAACCCTTTTATTTGTTATTCAAATTCTTAGATCTCTAAATCTCTAAGTAGACTGCCTTGTTTAAAATATGAGGGAACAGGGGATTGAATCCAGGGTTTTTTCTTTTTATTAAAAATAAATAAATTTAAAAAATAAAATATGAGGGAACAGGGGCCGGAGTGTTGGTTCAGCAGTTACAGCGCTTGCCTGGCATGCGCAAGGACGTGAGTTCAAACCCCCGCACCATGTACACAACAAAGTGTTGGGGCAATGAAAGCCACATGAAAAATTAAAATTCATTCTCTCACTGTCCCTCTCTCCTTAAAAAAATTAAAAATGAATAAAATAAAATATGAGGGAATAAAGGAAAAGGGACTATCAGATAATCTGGTCACACTACATGTAAAAGGCCTAGCTGGAACTCAATACCAGGCTTGTCTCCAACCTGTGCTTTTCCCACCACTCCTAACAAAGGATCTCTGCTCTCTTTTGTCATCTTCAGCAAAAGGGTTTGGATCTTATCAAAGCTGCCCTTGGATAAAAAGATGAGATACTGACTAATCATTCCCTATGAGAAGTGGGTTGGAAACTAAGCAATTAAAGTTTCATTTTAATACAGAGCAGCACTGTGAGGTATGATCAGAAGACCTACCAGCTATAATAGTGACACAAGTTACGAGAGATGTGCTTATGTGAACAAATGAGGCCATTGCTCAGTGAGTCATTTCAGATAGTCAGTATTTCACTTCCAGAAAACCTGTTACCAATCTAATTCAAATCACTCAAAATAGGGTTTGCCTTCTACTGTACAAACGGAGGAAATTTTAAACAGCACACTTCCAAATATTATAACAATGAATTATGTAATTTATAATGAATTTACTTTTCCTTAGAACATTCAACATGAAACACAAAGTTGGAGTGATGGTTTTCACAGTCTGTTAATTATAGTTACACAGACTTCAGCAACACTCTCAAGGAGAAGAGTAAGATCAATATTTCATGCAGTTTAAAGCAAACAAGATCAGTGTCATGCTCCTCATATCCTTCTCAGAAATACACAAAAGCCCAGTTCACTTCTCAAAATCTGAGTACTTACAGCTACTGGATGCTCAGCCAAAGAAGTAACAGTGGGAACTGAGGGTACCTCAGGTTCTTGGGAAACACTTTGCTTTTTAAAAAAAAACAAATGGGATAGTACAAATAGAACACAAATGGGAGAAGGCAAAGAGAAAGTGCTGCGAGGAAGCTACATGTTCCTGCATGACCTTATGATTCACAATGACTGCAGAGCTTACCTTGCTCTCATCCATCACCTTAGCTGGAGAAGAGCTTCTGGAACTGCTGTTCATCATGGGAGCTGGACCACATCCTGGGTCTATTAGAGGTCACAGAATGAATTTAGACTTATTCCAATTTGAAAAGAATAAAAATCCTACATCCACAATTCTAGATTCTTTGAAATTATTTAGGTCCCTTACCAGAGGCAGAGGGTTTCCCAGATGCCTCAGATGACCATCGAGGACGAGGTAAAGGTCCATCCAATGACCCTTGGGAAAGAAAGAACAGAGCCCTTGCATGTATTTTCAGAAGAAATAAGCCAACTGTGGTCAGGTCAGTGTTCAACAATAACTAAAAAGGAACATTAAAAATGGGTCTTCTGGGGACTGGAGCAGTGGCTCAGTGGTTATGGCGCTTGCCTGCCACACGCAAGTATGCAAGTTCAAAATCCAGCACCACATAAACAGCCAAGTCTCATAGCAACGAAAGCCACATGAAAAACTAAATAAAAATTGTTTCTCTCTCTCTTACTGTCCCCCTCTCTTCCAAAAAAAAAAAAAAAAAAAAAGTGGGGAGGTCTTCTGGGGCTCAGTGGTTATAGCGGTTATAGTGCTTGCCTGGCATGCATAAGGACGTGGCTTCCAACCCTAGCACCACATACACAACAAAGTGTCAGAGCAACAAAAGCCACATGAAAACTAAATAAAATTGATTCTCTCAATATCCCTCTCTTTAAAAAAAAAAAAAAATAGGTCTTCCAATACATATGAGTCACAATTTATGCAGAGACAAACAGAAAGAACAGCAGTAAGCCCTGCATGTTAATAACATTGGTCCTATACTTCAAGCTACAGACTTTGAAATGTAAGCTACAGATCGGCTTTTCTTGTTTATATAACCTGATTTCCAATCTTACCAATTACTATAGACATATTTAGAACTGGCAATAAAACTCACAGCATTTCAAATGAAAACTACATTAAGATTTCACCTCACACCAGTCAGACTGGCAAAAATGAAGAAAATAAACAATAAGAGATGCTGGAGGGGTTGTGGAGAGATAGGTTCACTAGCACACTGTTGGTTGAACTGCAGACTGGGACAGCCCCTCTGGAAAGCAGTGTGGAGAATCCTCAAAAAATTAGGGATGAACCCACCATATGATCCTGCTATTCTTCTCCTGGGTATTTTTCCAGGGGATTTAGAATCAGCACATTACAGTGACACAGCAAAATCTATGTTCATGGCAGCTCAATTTACAATAGCTAAATTATGGAAACAACCCAGATGACCCTCACTGGAGGAACGGAGCCAAAAACTGTGGTACAGATATACCATGGAGCTCTACTAAGCAATTAGAAACAATGATATTGCAGCCTTTGAAGTTTAGTAAATGGCTGGCTATGGAAGAAATCATGCTGAGTGAAGTTAGCCTAACCCAGAGAGTCAAGGGTTGAATGTCTTCACTCATTTGTGGAGGCTGGAGCTAGACCCTGGCCAGTGTGAAAGGTGGTCAATTCTCATGTATTAAACCCAGCAAAGGTGTAGTGACATACAACCTAAGGCATTCACAGTGATGTACTGGGAAGGAGGAGGGGGGGGAGCGGGGGGGGGGGGGATAAAGGTGGGAAATTAGGGGGGCTCTAGGGGATAAATCTAATTTTCAGAATATATACGTATCATATTGTTTCTTTGGAGGCATTTTTGATTGTACAACAACTAAATTTCTTAATAAAAACAGCATTTCATATTATAATGACAATGCAAGTAAGTATGCTGCATAAAGTTTGAAGGCTACTTTTATAATATGTGGGAAAGGAACACCATAGAAATATAATTTAAAAATAAAGGCTTACAATTCATAGTACAAAATTTTAAAAATACAAAACAGAAAAAGCACAGGGACCTCCAGGAAAATAAAAAATAAATGCTTTCTGTTGTACAGTAGATTTTGCAGTAAACTATTTATTCACTAAGACAAAGAAATTTTCTTCTATATATTGTACAGGTCAAAATTCTAAAATGTTTTTATTAGAATTCTCAAAGGGAAATTAAAAAACCTTGAACTACTTTATTGCAAAGCAACATACGAATGCTCACCAAATTCACTTCTAGGCATATCTCTTCGATTGAGAGTAGCAGAGAGAGGTCTCCCCGGTGGCTCTGCTGTCAGTGGAGGGGAGCATTCTCCACCACTCACAGGGGATGGGCCAAAAGAGCCATTCTGGCTTAGAGGACCTAAAAACAACAACAGTGCCTTGTTACCACTTTAAAATGGCTTCCCCGCCACCTTAGCAAGTTCTTTGGATTATTCCTAGGGCATCATATCCATTACACATAGAAATAAAAAGTAATTTATATATATTCTACACCAAGAAATAGACTGCCTCCCTATACAAAATGCTCCCTACCTCTCCGGGGAGGATTTTGTGTATTTGGTCTTCCTGGCATTGGTTTTACAATCACAGGTTCATCTTGCCGCATTGCCATCTTTTGGGTCATTTCCAATAATCTTAAATATTGAGAAAGAATGGATGAAATAGCAATAAATTCCTTCTTAGATACCACCTAGCAAAGCCTTAAAATACTAATACATACTGAAAAATATCAAAATTACATACTTGTGTCTCAAGTTAGCAGCTTCCCTCTTCTCTTCAGCTATAGCTCTTTCTGCAGCACGAGCTTTGAGCTATTGGAGAAAGTATTCAAATTCAATTGTGGTAGGCTATGCACAAAATAAAGAAACAACAAAAAATAATCTTACCCAGTTATCATGAGCTTTCTTCTCATGAGTAGCAATCTGAAAAAGACAACACATCAAAAAATATATTTAGGGACTCATTATAATAGCCTATAATTGGATATCAAAGAATTCTGCAACTACAGGGCAGTATTAATTACTACCTGGTTTTTAAATGAGCGCTCTGTTTTCTGTAATTCTTCCTCCATTTCTTCAATTCTCCGCCTAAGAATTACACTTGGTTATATTAATTAAAACAACTGAATAAAATCTGAAACAATCTGATCATGTTCCCTTTACTCTAACAACTATACCTTTTCATATATAAGAAAAATATTTTGTATAGTTATACAAATCCAGCGTGATAAAAAACTAGTACTACAGCCAGATGTGGTGGCACACACCTGTAATTTCCATATCTTGGGAAACAGAGGCAAGAGGATTGAAAGTTCAAGGCCAGCCTCAGCAATTTAGTAAGGCTCTATACAACTTAGTGAGAACCTGTCTCAAAACATAAAAAGGTCTGGGGATGCAGCTCGGTGGTAAAGCATGCCTGGGTTCAATCCCCAGTACCAAAAAAAAAAAAAATCTTAATACTACAAATTTCTTTATCATTTCATTGCTAGAGGTTTTGAATTGATAAAAATATAATTTCATTAACTGTTCTTCAGTGTGTTCTCAATTCCATTAGGAATACTCCCTCCTTAAAGCTTTTTACTTCTTTTCATTATATCCATAGATTTCCCAGGTCTATCAAATGGCATACTTTAATGTCTTTTGATACATCATACAGAAGACTGTTTTCTTAAAGAATTATTCCAACAATCAAAACCCTCAGAACTCTTTGCATAAACCAAGGTCCCTTATGGTCTTGCCAGAATTAGGTGTAAGTACATTTTTGTTAACATTTTTTGTTAACTTGAAATTTACTTTTACTCCTGTGTGAACTGAACGTATTCATATCCTCTCGTTATTTATGCTTCCGTGCTATTTTCGACTACATAATATAAAAACAGATTAAAAAGAAAGCTAACATTAATTCATTAGTTTCTGAAACCTACTTTAAAAACTGAACTCACTTATAAGTTTTAACTTCTTCTGCAGCCAAAACTGCCTTTTCATCTGCAGCTGACAGCCGCTGCTCTCTCTCTTGCCGCTCATACTCTTCTTGACTCAGTTTCCTAAAATACAACCGGTTTTCAAGTCAAAATTTCTCTTTCCTCCCAGCAGCCTGTTTGAATGCTCTATTCAAATGTCACTTTCCACCCTTCTCTAAAATGCTTAGACAGTGGGGCTGGAGCAGTGGCTCGATGTGTACTCATGCATGCTGGGCAAGCACTGTAACCGCCGAGCCACCGCTCCAGCCCCTCTCTTTAAATCTTTAAAAAAAAAAGTTTCTAAAAAAGAAAACTAAATACAGTTGATTCTCTCTTAAATAACAATAAAATGCTTAGACATTTTAGGATGGAATTCAAACCCACCATTTAGGAAATCAAACTGGCAAATCATTTACTTTACATTTTCTAATTTCTCCTCATAATTCTCTACTGACCAATAAATAAAAACATGTAAAAAAACGTATGTGCCCAAGGGCAAGTCTCCTGTGCTTAAGATGATGAAAACTCATTTTACTTCAATGTGGAAAGTCAGGATTACCATCCTAACAAAATTAAACATATCAAGACAGAACAGGGAATAATTTTTTTCTCATTTCTGCCATGGATAGGGCACTAAAAGTACTTTTTTGTCATCGAGGAACTGTTTCTCAATCCAAGACTGGTACCATGATAAAGATACAGTCAGTCAAATAAAAGGCCTTTTAGAACATGTGTTTTAGTTATACAATTAATAACCACAGAACATTCTCACACTTTCAGATACCTATTTTCAATGCAACCATAAATGAGCAAATAGGCAAATTTGAGTTCTGGCAATATCTACCAACCAGAAGAAGAATCCAAACTGCCCCATAATCAGGGTAATTGATTATCTACTGACAACAGGTTTTAACTCTGATCATGAAACTCAGTACAGTCATCTACTATAATATAGACTGTAGAGGGAGCAACACCTAATGGTTTAAAAATGCTATTTTCTGCTATCCTTGTACTACTTTAGCTATTCAAAAGATACTTAACTTGAAACTTAATTTTCCATGAATTAGAAGCAAAATTAGAAGAACTATAGTAAAAAAACAAACAGTATTATTAATACCAGAGAGAAAGGGGGGCTACATATATATTCTTTTGTAACTGTTCATTTAATACTTAAGTAATTATTTTGAGTAGCTGTAATATCTTTAGCATCTTTATCTTGAAGATGCTAATATAAAAGTATGGGTAAAGTACTATCCCTGCACTAAAGGAGCTCACCATTTCAGGTACAAATGATGCCCAAAGGAATAAAATAATCTTCCCCTAACTCTGGCTTAAGAAGGAATGTGGAAAAAAACTGAGTCTTGAAGAAGACCACAGAGAATTTTGTTTCCAATAATCAATGAGTTAGTCTGAGAACACTAAAAACAATTCAAAGCATCTTGGTAAGAATGTACAGAATGTGCTTGTGTATATAGCCAAGATCTGATAGAAAAAGAAATCTCAGAATTACAAGGCTAGCATTTTAAGATACTTTTCTCCTAGGTTCACCCACATATTGAAGACAATATAGAATGAAGACAGGTAATGAGTAACAGAAAACATAACACGGGCATGAATTAACAGAGTGTGTGAGGATGAACAACAGTACAAACTAGATACAGTGATTAAATGGATTTTGGAGGAGATGAATAAAATAGTGCTATCAGACTGTATCACAAAGAAAATCAATTTACGTCATTCAGATTACTAATAGGGGCAGAGAAATAAAAGCGTTCTTTTTAAAAAAGTGATAAAATGAGAAATGTTCCCCTGAAGCAGGCCAGACATTTAGAACTGGCCTGGACAAAATTTTGAGATTCTAAACTGGTTGCCCAGAGAGCACAGAATTAGAAAAGTTAATGGTAAGCTTTCAATTTTTAATGGTATTAAGCAACAGAAGTGAAAATACCCAAAAAATGGTTAAATCTGCTTAGCAAGACAGGCCTTCTTATAGACCGCTATATATATGCCAAAGAGTAAAATACAGAAGCAATCACAAAATCTGACACAGGCAACCTATTTTTAGTGAATCCAAGTATTTTTGTAGAGAAAAAACTTCAAATGAACTACCAAAATATATCTTTCAAAACATACCTAGCTCCAAATTGAGATGTACATTTGAGAAGATTAATATATAAATGTATGCTATAAACAAGGACTTCTGTAATCAAAACTCCTAATGTCCTTGTCAAGTTTCAATTTTGTTTAGTGTGAACATCTGAGATATTCAAATTTATTTTACCTTCAATAAGTAAATATTCCTTTTGAAGTTTTCATTCTACTAAAAATATCATCCAAATCACTCAGATTTTAAAGGCTGAGTTCAAAACACATTAGAACTGCATAACTGATCACAAAGGAAAGTGAAATAAATGGTAGGATCATAGAAAGGGTCTGGTTCTTCAAAAGAAGACATTTCCACATCAGTAACTGTTAGTTATGAATTTGACAATTGGTTAGAATGTTAAGAAAAATTCAAGTTATGAGAAACAAATCACAAAGGAAAAAAGACCAATCTCTACTAATTACAACTGTAAAAGATTGTAAATAATCTTAAAAAAAAAAAGATAAAATCATCTATATTAATTCACACACTGAGTGATAACAATAACATGGTTAACAACAAATAATGAAAATCTTACTTTTGCAGAGCCATCTCCTTCTGCTGGTAGAGTTCATTCAGAATCTCCACCTTCTGCCTCAGAGTTTTACACTCATCTTCCAGTCCAGCTTTAGCAGACTGTAGTGAATTGCGGTCATCTTCTAATTTCTTTATCTGGTCTGTAAAGGATAAAACAGTTGATCTCTATGTGTGTGTACAAGGATTTGAGAACCTGTTTGAGGTGGTAATGCTGAGAAAAGTAAAAAGCATGAAAGCAAAAAGTCATTCTTTATGTTTCCAATAAAATTTAGTCTTTCCAATATATGGCAATTTCTTCTTAAGAAGAACCCACCTTCTAGGTTACATTTTGTGGACATCGAGGCTCTTAGCTTAAGTTGTAAAAGTTTTAGATCCTCTTCAACTACTGATATTGCAGTTTGTGTCTAAAATTGCAGAAGAGAGACATATTCTTAAAAGTGAGGCATAGGAAGAATTCACAGGCATTAAGGGGACTCTTACAAAGAACTATACCCGAGAGACATCCATCAGCTGCTTAATTTGATTTTTCATCTTCTCACTCCGGTCACCTAAAAAACAAAGGGCTTTAATTGCTTTTTCTTCCCTTGTTTTTTAACTGTACATTTTCCTGATTTCCCCCAAACTAAATAATTGTCATGTTCAAACACTGAAAGAAAAAAAAACAAAACAATTAAACAGAAGTGATTAGACTGACTTTCAAGAGAATTGCAAGCTGACATTTTTTAAAAAGTTAATTCCTAGTTTGTACAGTAAAACTGTCATCTGTGCTATTAATGTGAGATAAAGTCTTTTCTTCTCTCTTAGAACTATCTCCACCTGAGCAAGTAAGTATCTTTAAAAAGATTCACTCCTCTATTTCCCCCCTGAATCTGCTACCACCTGTGGTTTAAAATACTTACTATGCAAGCAATGTCCAACTTAGAAGACAATATCTGGAAAAATTTCCTCATCAGCAAACACTGCTACCCTCCCCTCTAGCTTCCTGATAGCCTCTAGCCCCTCTTCTCACAGCCTTAGTTTATGGCTCCAACCACCTTTAGTGCTCTTAAAACTGGCAGTGGGCCTTAAAACCACAAAGCTATAGAGATGGTAAGTATTAAAATCAAATGTCATCTGCATAAAATTGAGAAATAAGTTTCTCTTACTGTACAGTGTTCAACACATAGAAGTATAGGACATGATTATTGTAGTTGCAGAGTACTTGCCTAGTTCTCAATGGGATAGAAAAACAGTGTTCTTTGCATGCTTATTGCTACTTACAGCACAGCAACCCACCTCTGCCCAATGCAAACCACAAATATCTACAAATCCAGTGATATGCTTCTACAACTCTAAAGCTTACAAAGAAATCCAACCAGCTGAAAAGTGCCCTCAGTGTACTTAAGCAAAGACACAAAAGCAAAAAGGGATCCAACCTCCCAGAGACAGATCTTACCCCCCAATTCTCCGTTGGCTAATTCATCTGACTCATCTCCTTTATTTTGACCCTCAGATTCAGATTCACACTCTAATCGATTCAACTGTGTAATACAATTAGTCAAAGCCTAGAAAAGAAGCAAAAGGTTGGAAGAGTCTCTCTTTAATTCAGAATATTTCAGAAGAATTCATGAGATAAAGCTGTGTTTGGAGAATAAACTTACATTAATATTATCATCTTTGTAAGTAAGAGTTACTTCTAAATCTTTTTGGGACTTCTCAAATGATTTGATTTGCTCACTGAGTTCGGCATGTGATTTACTCCAGTCTTCAATTTCCTGTTGCAACTGAAAAGTCAAAACACACAAATTCTTATGGTTTAGGGGTTTTGCAATGGAAACATCAGGACCACGTGGATTTAGACAGGGAAAGAGAAAGCCATACCCCTCTTTGGCATGTCACTAGGGGTTGAGACCTCAGTTAAAGAAGAAGGAAGAGTGGCCCCAACCCTCAGAGCTGATTAAGAATGCCAGAAATGTCAAGAAAATTGACCATATTTATTATATTTCCCAAAAAATTGCTGCCAATTCATATAATTTACTTCTAGTAGGAATGGATGGCCACATCTCACTGTCTCCTTATCATGTGACCTTCCTTCAGTTGGTGAAGCAATAACTACTCAAAAAGAGGGTTATAAAATACTTAATTTTCTGGTTTAAAAAGCCCATTTGAGGCTACTCAAGTTAACAATTGTTTGATGTTTGATAATAAGAGACTCTCTGAGAATGGTAATGAATGGTACAGAGCAGAAAATAGAAAACAAATGGAGAACATATATATGCACTGAATTCTGGGAACGTGATTTAAACTTTGTACTTCTAAGAAAAGGTCCTGCATGAATATTTCCTTACCTTTGAAACTGATCCAAGAATAAATATAAGATATTGATATTTGGATCTTTACTTTGTTTACACTACGTATAACATCAATTTTGCTTTACCTGCTCTTTCTTCTTCTTAAGCTTGGCATTTTCTTCTTGAACCCGATGGCATTCAGACTTTACCTTCTCTTCACTAAGCTTAGCTTCATTAAGAGCAATTTGAACCTAATACGAAACACTACAGTTAGTGAATGAATTCCAAAGAATAAAACAAAGTAAATTTTCCCAACCAGACATCATGTAGTTCCCATTTCTTGCATATTTTAGCACACCACAAACTTTGGTCCTGAATAAAACTAAGATCTAGCATTAATATCCTGCAGGAAATATAGGCAGCTTTACCTCTGAAAATTCTGAGGCATTCATTGAAATAACATCCTTTAATTTCTCTATAGATTTCTTGTTTTCCAGTATCTGCCAGGTGAAAACAGAGCACAAAACATGCATTAGGATTTCAGCGGAAACACTGATATATGTGTGCTAAATAAAAGATGAGAAACACTAGCAAAATATATTACAAGCCATCCCCTTACATTTCAGGCAAAAGCAGGAAATCCAACTTTGGCCTAAGGGAAAAATCAAGAATTGAAAGAGATGAGAGAAAATGAAGTCATATTTTTTTCATGGCATCTACCACCATTCTTGCTTATACGATAGTAGATAACCAGACAAAAAGGTCAAAGTATAGAAAATTAAAAAAAAAAAAAACTTTCAAGTAAACCAATTCAAATTAGTAAATCTTTTCAAGTTATAGAGGGGAAAAAAAATCCCAAGATCATTTTTTTAAAAAACTCTCTTGCCTGATGTATAAGGGAGAACACAAATCTCACATAAAGAATTCCAAAAAATTTTATGAAGGTACTTGCTCCCTAAGAAGGTGGAACATGGGGCTGGAGCAGTGGCTCCATGGTTGTGGCACTTGCCTGGCATGTGCAAGTATCTGAGTTCAAACCCCAGCACCACGTACACAACGAAGCTTTGGAAGACCAAAAGTCACATGAAAAATTAAATAAAAATTGATTCTCTTTCTCTTTCTCTCTCACTGTCTCTCTTTAAAGGAAAAAAAAAAAAGAAGGTGGAATATAACGCTTCACTCTTTGTTTGCAATGCCTGGGACTGAATCCTGGGCCTCATGCATACTAGGCAAGAACTCTACCACTGAGCTGCATCTTCAGCCCTTACGTCTTCATTCTTTTTTTTTCATCCCGGGAATTTGGCACCAATCTTCTGGGCTCTTGTCTTGCGAATTTGAAGAATAAAATCCAAGACAAACACAGAAGGAAGAGTAAAAGGAGTAGGATTTATTTAAGGAAGGAGAGCAGAGACTCCGCAAGGCGGCGGGGTACCTGGAAGCAGGACACCCAAGTCTTCATTCTTTTAACATGGACTGTGTATAGTAACTTCCAAAGAAAACAGTATACAAAGGATTGGAAAATAATTTTTTAAGTTCAAAAACCAGACAAATACTATCTCAGCTCAGATCAAGTATTGAAATAAAGTTATAAAACAAAACAAAATAAAAAGACTGTTCAACTAGGCAACAGTTTCTTAGTTGTTCTGCAGGTTTTGGAGGTCAGAGCCAAGCAATAAGAAAATTATCCAGGGCCTATAAAATTAAAATTTCTAGGCCTATAAAAATAATTTGTTGGATCACTACTTAGAAGTTCCACAACATGGGCAGAATTAGTTTCAACTTCCGTAACTCTTAGTCTTTCTTCAGAGTTAACAGCATGAGGAAAGATCAACTCAACCAACTTTACAAAATAATTCAAAAGCTGAATTACAGTAACACTTAGCAGCAAAACTCTTACCAAGTCCTGATTCTTGACATTCTGCTCTCTCTCAGATTCTAACATAACACGAAGACTTTTAGCTCTGTCATCCAGAATTTCATTAGTTTCCTCAAGTACTTTGATTTTATCCTAGGAAAAAAAGGTACCAAGATTAATAATTACTCATTACATCTACTTTTGAGTTTAGAATGTAATGCCCCCAAAAGAAGAGATTTTTACCTTATATTTTATTGCTTCATCAGAGAGAATCATATTTTGTTTTTTGGTTTCTTGGACATGTTTCTTTGATTCCTTGATCTATGTAAAATAAAGCATTCAGAATTAAGATATACAAATTATAGTGCTACCTAATCTTATTTCCAGTAAATGATTCCCCCCTTCTTCCAGAAGAATGCAGTTACTTAATACATATGATTGACTGCTTAGGATTGCCTATAGGAAATTATGAAATAAAAATTTAAAAATATGATTTTAAAATATGTGAACTATAAAACACATGGAAACATTTGAGGCTGGAAACTGGGGAGAAGAAACTAAAAAAATAATTATACCTTCTGTTCATAATTTGTTAATTTTTGCACAAGTTCTTCATTTTCTTTCATGATCTTCTTCAACTTTTCAGAAATTTGCTGTTCAGTGACTAAAAGTGGGGAAAAGCCACAAGATATATGATCACTAAATGAAACCGAATTGACATAGCAGCAGCAAAGCCATGTTATCTGACACTATGAGGAAATATGTCTTAGCAAAACTATTATGCCTGTAAAAAGCAAGCTACAGTTAATAGCAATAATGGTGTGAATTTATTATTAAAATTTAAGAAAAATATAAGAACAAAGATGTACCAATTTAAGCTTAATTCAAAAAATGGGAAACATAGTAAAATGTTGTAGCTTGATATTCCTTCCTTCACAAAACACCTTCTTTTCAGAAAGGAATCTCTTCAAATTTATGTAATTTGCAAAGAAAAACAGAAAATGAAACCTACTCATTCTCATTACTATTCTTTAAATTATCAATTCAAATCAATTATTTGTATCATTAGATCATTAGCACAGAAACACTGTTCACATGTAATAAATCTGCACTACATCAATATACAAAGTCAATCTACCCCAAATTAAAACTAATCATCATCTCCCTATCCACAATTTATTCCTCCTCTTCTCCTATTTATCTCAATTAGTACCATCATCATCTACTCTATTATCTAAGCTAGCAACCTAGAAATAGTAAAATTTTCAGGAGTTAATAAGTTAATCAGACATCAGAAGTCACTGTTATCTACTTCTAACACACATAAAACACACGTCAAACACCAATACAGAGGGTTATTACAGATATCAAAAGTCTAAAAATTTACCTTGATATACTCTATCCTTCACCTAGAAGAGAAAGAAATAAGATTAAATTTAAAGTCAAATATCTGCTTAATAGAAACACCATTCCTAAAACAACAGTCAGAATCATAACCAACGAGAATGTAATAACAATCTGGTTCAGGATAATAAATTTATAGGATTAAAAAATAAGGAAAGTTTAAAAAGCATTTCAAATTTAATTGGTAATAATACTTCATAAATAGCCTCTGACATATAAAAAACACTAAGGTATGTACCTTATTTTATGATAAAGATATATTTATATATAAATGAGCACCAATCTTATGACATAAGCACTTACCTTTAATAATAGTAATATTAGTAACAATAGGCTACTATTTTCATAAAAATACATAAATGCTTTATTTACTCAAAATCATTTATTTGACAATTTCAAATAACCAGAAGGACATCTAGGAACAATGACTGTTCAAAAAGACTCTGAGGAAATAAAAATTAAAGGCATGATCTTTAAGATATGCCACTTTCAGTCACCAGAAAACATCTTAGAAATACTGTTCAAAGTTGGCAACTAGCTGAATTTAAAAATAATCTAAGAAGCTACATCACCTTATTTCCCCAGACCACTAAAAATAGCAGTAAGAAATCTTAAAGGGAAGATTGCTAGAAGAAAATGCTTAAGGAACAAGAGAAATGTCAGTTAACATATTCTGGAAAGGGCAATAACTGAATCATTTCCCAAAGACAGCCATGAACTGTAGGACAATAAAACTTAAGCAGTAATGTTTAAGAAGCATCACGAAATTTCTTTGTAACTTAGCATACATTTCTCCTTTCAAATGTTATAAACAGTGTTTGGATACTCAAGACTTGTCTACGGATCATCCATGGTATCTTGGTAATACTGCAGTATCTAAAACAGCAGTTAACATAATTTGTTAAGGGGAAATGCATTCAGAAAACTCCAACATGGAAAGAAGTGACCATTTCTCTAATGTCATTGCCTTGCTAATCAGAGAGTAAGTTTTCACCCAAAATGACAGGAAGGTAAAGGTGGAGGCAGCAAAAAGCAGGCATCTAAGGTAGGGACCAATGTTCCAAAGCCAAATGCAGAGACTGAGAAGCAGCAGCGAGGACCCACATTCTATATAATCCAGTGAAAATACAAACAGTTGCCAGAGTTCTTGAAATAGGAGAAAGAGCAGAAAGAAATATAAAATGTTTCCATGCTCTTCCCTTCTATTTTCCCTTCTAGTCTCCTTTTTCCTTTTCGCTGAGAAAAAGTTCAAAGAGGATACAAAAGTCCTCACAGGAATCCAGGCAAATGAATCTTCTTTTTAAGAAGGTGCTTCTTTTTGAGTTTATAATTTTATAATAATTGTACAAGGAGAGGCAACATGTTAACAATGATACAATTAAAAAATCAGAAAAAGAATACTCAGTTTTGGAAAGATTTGCATTCAATACTTTTGGCCACTTTAACTGCTAAGTTTCAACTGAAGCCTTTTCATTTGCATTGATCATTTACACAGAAAAATTTTCCTCCGATTACTTAAGTAACTATGAAGCAGAATGACCTACTATACGAACATATGTGTATGCATATGTGTGTATATACATGTACACATACATATACATATATATGTATATGTATATATGTACACACACAAAAGGCAAATTCTGCTCATAAAATAAAGACTAAGGAATAAAAACTTTAAAAATATGCCTTTGGACATCATATAATCTGTATTTCCAAATAAAAAGACATTTTCTGAGCATATGATCAAATCATAAAATTTATGAAATGTGTAAAGGAAAGACTGAAAAATTACCTCATCTCCTTTTTATTATTTTTCTGTATAGCTTTGGAGAATTTTTTCCTGTGTGTATATGTATATGTTTATATAACATACAGTTCATCAACATTAAGTCTTACTTTCTGCTTTTTTCCACTTCACATTAAATTGTGAGCATTTTCTATACCCCAAAGTCTTTGAAATATATAAACCTGCCTACTAACCATTATATGAACATATAATAACTTTAAAATCCCCCATAATGGATTATGTTGTACTGGTTTTGCTCTAATACACTGTTCCACTGAACACAAAATCAAAAGCATAATTATTTCTTTAGGATAGATTACTAGACATATTATGCTACATAAAAGGATATTTATATAACCTATTTCATCTCTTATCCCACTTTTAAGACTTCTGGTACATACATTTTCAGGATGGCTGTAAGAATTATCAGTTCTACTAACTGTACCAACCTAGCTCTTAAATCTTTAGGTTTTGGTACAAGGAACTTATAAAATGAAGTTTTCTCTTGAGATTATATAGGTTATTTTGTTTTCTTAAGTCTTTATCAACACAAAGATAATACTAAATTATTTTACAAGGTTAATTTGAATTAAACCACTAATTTGTGTTTATGTAAGTAACTGAAAAAGAAACAAAAGGACCAGTTACTATAAAATATCCTATGTATTTATGAGCCAAAGTATAAGTAAGTTAATTTACTCACAACAAGAATAGTTCTCCAGAAGAAAATGGCAAATGAAACAATTCCCAAGAAGGCAGAGAGAAGTACAGGCTTCCATGGTAGTCCATAAAAATCAGGCCCAGGCTGAACATCATCAGGCAATGTAGCAACTAACTGAAATAGAAATATTAGAAGCAATGAGAAACCTTAAATTCATAACAAAGGAGTCACAAAAAATCATCATGGCAATTCTAAACCAACCTCCATCATCAGAAAACTACCTCCTCAAAATTCTCTAATACCTTCTTCAAGAGAGAGGATACTGACAGTCTCATATTTGTTTACTTGCAGTGTTCTCAAGCAAAATGAGTCTAAATATATTTGAGCATATATTTCCAGTTTGTAATAGTTCCTATGACATCACATTGTCTAATACCTGACTAGAATCCCTCTGGATCATACTTTGAAAACTTGGTTTGCATGATTTTAAAGAAAAATCATGTAAGACAAAAACTTAAATATATGATAGAACTAATTAATCTTTATGGCTGCAAATAAAACCAGTATGACAACGAATAACACAAATGATGTGTTATTTCTCTAAGATTTTAAATCTTATTTCCATTCTAGTATTACATAAACGACAAGTGACAAGTGATTAGACAGTTCTTAAAACCTGGTCTAGATAAACTGCTGTAAATTTAACTTCCTTCTATAAAACTCAATGCCGTGATTCTAAATGTTTGCTCGAAAGCAGTGCATTAAACACCCGCCTACTGTGCACTGTTTTCACCGCCCTCTACAAGAATATGAGGTAACTTGTCATTTTGGTCCCATCCCCCAACACTGTCCGTAGGGAAGACCTGTAGTGACGCTATGCTGTTTTGATTGTGACTGAACCCCAGAACTTAACAAAGTGCCTGTCACCTCTACGTATTTCATCAAAAACGAGAAAGTGAGGAAAGCTTCTCAAGCACACTCTCAGGGGCCTCGGTAACAGTACCGTCCCGTCCTGCCTGCCTCGGGCCTGACGCTCCATTTCTCCGTCGTCCTGTCAGTCAGTGCACCCACGTTGCTCAGAACTCTGCCACCCCGCCTGCCAGAGTTGGAGTCCCTCCCTGTGAGTAAGGACCGTCACCTCCAGTAGCTTGGCTATGAGGGCTGCGTAGAGCACCGACAGCGGTCCCAGAAGCTCCGGGTCCCCCGGGGAAGCAGTAACAGAAGGCACAGTGGCAGGTACTGAGTCCATTGTGTGCGGGCAGCAGAGAGGAGGCGACGCTTCCCTGCAGAACCGCACAAGACCCCCCCGCGTTCCACCGTTTCCTACTTCGGATGAACCCAACGCAGTGGGCGGGTACCCAGTGAACTTCGCCTTCCCCGGCCGCCGGCACTTTCCGCCCTACGCCCGTAAAACACGTCATCAGACGATGCCGCTGGGCAGACGGCAGTGCGCGGACGGAGCGTGCCGCGGGGCGGGGCCAGTGCAGGAAAAAACCAACTGCGGAGCGGAGCGGGGGAGAGCGACCAAGAAGAGTCCAAGTGAAGGGAAGCGGGAGGGAAGAGGCTCACCTGCCCCGGGGTGAGCCTCGCGGAGCGGCGATTTAGACCGCCCGGGAGGAAACCTGAGAGCTAGCGGAATGGTATTGTGGGCGAGGGCTAGGAGAAAGGAAAAAGTCAGGCCTCCCAGGCCCTCCCAGAGCTGAACCCTTTTGTCACAACGTGTGAGACACCAAGCTCCTGCTCCAAATGTCTAGACAAGAGGGGGGACACCTGTCCTGCTCCCTTCTGAAAGACCACTGCTCGGGGTGGGCCTGCCTTCCCTGCCCACTCTAGTCCTGTGCTTACTTTCCCCTAACCGACCGGCACTTAAAGATGATACTGTTTTAAAATGCCTTGTCCTAAGGAATCATGTCTCTATCATCCCCGTGCCAACGGCTTCATTTCTGGGTCCCACGTTTTAAAATAGGTTACATGACTTGAGGGAAAGAACAGGATCATAGAGAGTCCAGAAAGCAGGTTCTAAAAGATGAAGGAACTGGGAGCATTTAACTTGGAGGCGGGAAAATATCTGTAGATCTTTACAGATATGTCTTAAGAGTTAAATATAGTCAGTTCAAAACAACAGTCAAACAATAATAAGTAGGAAAGCAGTGAAAAAGAAGAGCGATGAAGGATGCAGTCACAGCGGGACAGCAGACTCTGATTAAAACATGCATCATACTCCAGGCCCAAGAATAATGAGAGATTGAGAGAGAATAGAGAATCCAGAAACAGACCAGGATGCACTAGCCATCTGGGATAGGATAAAAGTCAGTTAGGGGGGAAACAGACTTTTTAATAAGTAGTGTTGGCATATCTTAGATATCCACATGGCAAAATGATAAAATTGGATTCACAAGGATAAATTACAAATGGATCAGAAACCTTACTGTAAAAAGTTAAACAAGTACTAGAAAACACTGGGTGAATTTTTCTATGTATTATAAGTAGGCAAAATTTTCCTGTTTTAAGTCTTAAAATTCAGAAGCAAAAGGTATAAATGTGTTTACTTGAAAACATAATTTTCCCTGGCCCTGTCAAACAAACAAACAAAAAATGCAGTTTGACAATAACAACCAGAGAAAAAATATTTGTAACACATTACTGACAAAAGAATAATATTCCGGAAATATAAAGAGCATTACAAATAAAATGGCCAGCAAA
The DNA here is from genome assembly GCA_004027875.1 of Aplodontia rufa. Lineage (NCBI taxonomy): Eukaryota > Metazoa > Chordata > Mammalia > Rodentia > Aplodontiidae > Aplodontia > Aplodontia rufa. Next base: position 47,290 of record PVKS010007822.1, on the reverse strand, counting down.
CTACAGAAAAATGGGCTGAAGAAATAAACAGATCTCAGGAAAAGAGATGTAAATAGCTATAACATGGAAACATGAACTGCTTAGCTCATAATGAAAAAAAATACAAAGTAAACCACACTGAGGTAGCATTTCTCTCTTATATTGGCAAGATCCAAACACATGACGACATATTCAGTTGGTAAGAGTACGTGGGGGAATCAGCACTCCTAGATATTCCTGATAAGTATATGAAACAATACAACCCCTACGATTGAGATCTGACAATATCTCCCAAAACTACTAATATACTTACCTACTATGTATGTATGTATGTATGTGCTGGAGAGGGAACCCAAGGTCTCATGTATACTAGGCAAGTACTCTACCACTGAGTATACCACCTCAGCCCAACAATCTTACTTCTCAAGATCCTGGGAATACAGCAAAAAATGTTGAAAAGATGTATTTACAAAACTATGTTATTCAAGCATTATTGATAATAACAAAAGACAACCAACTGTTCATCAATAAAAAGGCTCTTAAATAAACCAAAGAATACTATGAGGATGAAAGAAAATAATTTTAAATATTGCTAAGGTTGGTTTCCAGAATACATTTTTTTAAAAAAAGGTGGAGAAAAGTATTTATAGAATACTATTTTTAATCTTAGAAAGTGGGAAAAGATGAATATATTTCATACAGCTTTGAAGTAAAAATGGCATGCAATAAATTACATGTATTTAAAGTGTGCAATTTGACAAATTTTAACATATGAAACTGAAACTATCATAATCAAGATAATGAACGTATCCTTTATCTCCAAAAGTCTTCTCATTCCCTTGCTAATTTCAACCTCTGCTCTTTGTCACCCTTCCATCCCCCACATCCCACCCCACCTGCACCTGCAAGAAAAATTTCTACCTTTATAGATAGCTTTGTATTCCTAAAGTTTTATGTGCATGGAATAATATATTCTGTTTTTTTCTGGCTTCTCTTGTTAGTGTAATTTGATTCATCTACATCATTTTATCAATAATAGTTCATCTATTTTTATCGCTGAGTAGCACTTCATCGTATGTACACACCACAATTTGTCACCTATTGATGAACATTTGGATTTTTTTCCAGTTTGGAGCTTTTACAAATAAAATGGCCAAGATCATTGATATAAAATTGCTTCTACTGATATATAATTTATTTTCTCTTTGGTAAATGCTTTGGAGAAGAATGGTTGGCCATGACAGGTGTATATTTGCCTTTTTAAGAAGGTGGTTCTACCGCTTTGCATCCCCACCAGCTGTATACATACATATCGAGTTCCTCCACCTCTTTCTTCTCCAACACTTGGCATAATCAGTCTTCAATTTCAGCAACTCTAGTAAGTGTGTAGTGGTAACTCTTGTGGTTTAAATTTGCATTTCCCTGATGAATAATATCAAGCACTTTCAAATGTGCTTATCTGCTGTTTATCTTCTTTGGCAAAGTGTTATTTTTCAGGGTTATGTTTTTTCTTTTTAATGAGTTTTGAGAGTTCTTCATATATTTATTCTCAATGCAACTCCTTTTTCACATAAATGCTTTATAGTAATTTCTTCCCAGCTTGTAGTTTGTCTTTTTCATTCACTTCAAAGTGTATTTTTTAGAACAGAAGTTTCTATTTTGATGAATACCAAATTATCAAATTCCTTTTTTATGAACCATGAAAAATTTTGTGACCCATTCTGAGTTCATTCATGTTTATGCTGCAAGGCATGGATCAACTTTTTGCATATAAATATCCAGTAGTTTTAGTACAATTTGTTGAAAAGACTTTCCATCCTCCACTTAATTGTCTTTCCATCTTTGTCAGCGTCTGTTGCCATGTATGTGTGGATCTATTCCTGAATTCCTGACTCTGTTCCAGTGTCCTGTCTGTAGTCCTAATTACTGTAGCTTTAGAATAAGTCTTCCCCACCTCCTTTTCCTGTGATTCTAGGGATTGCACATAGGGCCTTGCACGACGTGCTAGGCAACTGCTATACCACTGAGCTATATCTGTAGCCCTAGCTTAAGTCAGGTACTCTAGATCCTTTGCAATCAGCTTGTCATTTTCTACAAAAATATTCTGGGAGTTTGGGATAATGTTGACTCATGATCAAACTGGGATGAATGGACAGCTTAATAATATATTTAAGGGGCTGGAGTGGTGGTTGCTCAGTGGTTGGAGTAGTTGCCTAGAATGCCCAAGGACCCGTGTTCAAACCCCAGCACCACATACACAACTAAGTCTCAGAGAACAAAGGCCAGATGGAAAAATGAATAAAATTGATTCTTTCTCATTCTTTCCCTCTCTTTAAAATAAGAATGATAATATATTTAGTCTTTGGACTCATATTCTAGGTATATAACTCTATTTGGGTTCTCTTTAATTTCTATCAGCAATATTTTATAGTTTTCAATATATATGTCTTACAGATTTATGTTGTAATACTTATATTTTTTATTCTATTGTACATGGAAATTTTTAAAATTTCAGTTTTCAATTGTTCATTGGTAATATATAGATATATAATTGCTTTTAGATGTAAACCTTTATCTGTCCACCTTGCTAAACTCACTTATTAGTTCCGGTGGCTCTTCTGTAGATCCCACTAGATTCTATTCATACATGTTCATGTTATCTGAAAATAAAGAGAATTTTAGTTCTTCCTTCCCAATCTGGGTACATTTTATTTCTTTTTCTTGCCTTAGTAAACTAGCTATTTCCTTACTGCACTCCCGCACAATGTTGAATAAACGTGATGAGAGTGGACAGCCTTGTTTGGTGTCTGATCTTGAGAAAAATTATTCAGTTATTGACCATTAAGTATAAGGTTAGCTGCATTTTTTCATAGAGGATGTTTTAAGCTTCCTACGTTAATAACCAATGCTAAAAATTTTAATGCTTTTTTTTTGCATCCATTGAGCTGAAAACATTATTTTTTAGGTTTATCAATGTAGTGAGTTACACTGATTTTCAAATGTTAAGCAAACTTTGGATTCTTGAGATAAACTCTATTTGGCTATAATGTATTTTCCTTTTCATATATACTTAGATTTGACTTGTTGCAATTTTGTTCAAAATTTTTGTATGGATTCATGAGAGATCCCATGGGAGGTCTTTGGTTTTCTTGTTATACCTTTGTCTTATTTTGGTGTAGTGGTAACATCAGCTTCATAGGAGTTGAGAAATATTTTCTTGCTTTAATATTCTACACAAGTTTGTGTAGAATTACTATTATTCCTTCCTTACAGTTTTAATAGGATTTGGCAGTCAAGCTATCCTGGGCCTAGAGTCTTCTTTGTAGAAAGGTTTGATTTCTTCAATAGTCACAAGTTTTGTCTGTTTCTTTTTTATTGAGCTTTTGCAATTTGTGTCTTAGATGGAATTTCATTTCATCTAAGCTGTCAAGTTAATTAACATATTGTTCACAGTATTTCCTTATTATCATTCTATTGCCTATAGGATCTGTAGTGAAGTCCCTTTCTGATTGCTGATATTGGTGTCTCCTTTTTATTCCCTGATCACTCTGGCTATAGGTTAATCAATTTTTTTAATCTCAAAGAACTAGCTTTGGGTTTCATTGATTTTCTCTATTTTTCCTTTTTTTTATTTCATTGATGTATGCTCTTTATTATATTTTTCTTCTGTTTACTTGGAGATTAACTTCTTTTTTGTTCTCTAGACTCTTATGATAGAAACTGAGGTCAATAACTTGAGACTTCTTTTTTAATAGAGGTAGTGCTATAAATTTCTCAGTAATGTTTTAGTGACATTGCACAAATTGATATGTTTTTATTTTTATTCAACTCAAAATATGAATTTCTTCTTTGATTTCTTTGAATCATAAGTTAGTTAGAAGCATGGCATGTAGTATCTAAATATTTGGGGCTTTTCCAGATCTTTCCATCATTGATTTCTAATTTAATTTTATTATAGTCAGAAAAATAAGCTCAGTCTGACTTCTGTACTTTTATATTTACTGGGAATTGTTTTATGGTCCAGAATATGGTTTATCTTAGTATATGTTCCTTGTGCACTAAAAACAATATATGGGTAGAGTGTTCTATAAATGTCAATGAGGTCAAATTGTTCAACTATGTTGTTCACACTTTCTATATCCTTACTGACTTTTCTTTTTATATCAGCTGTTGAGAAGAGGGTATTGAAATCTCCAATTATAATTCTACATTCATTTTTTTTTCTTGTAGTTCTATCAGTTTTTCTTCACATAGTTTGAAGGTCTAACATTAAGGATACAAGCATTTAGGACTATTATATAATTCTAATTAATTTACTCCTTTATCATTAGGAAATAACTTTCTTCATTCCTGATGATATATTTTGCTCCAGAATCTCCTTTGGTTTAATGTGGCTACTCCAGCTTTCCTTTGACTAGTGTTAACATGGGATATCTTTTTCAATCTCCTTAATTTTAACTTCTTTTTGTCTTTTTATTTACAGTGCTATTCCTGCAGACAGCTACTTGGTTCTTGCTTCTTTCTACAATCTGACAATCTCTGTTTTTAACTGTGGTATTTAGATGCTTTCCACTTAATAAGATTATTGCTAAGGAGTAGGTGTAAGCTTAGTATCATCTTCTATTTGTTCCTTCTGTTTTCGGTTCCTTTTTTCAGTCTACCTTCTTTCAGATCCACTAGGTATGTTTAGTGATTCCAACTTATCTCCTTGATTGGCTTAGTAAGCTTTAACTGTGTTTTCTAACTTTAGTGTTTGCTTCAGGGTTTAGAATATACGTGTTTAACTTGTTGCAGTCTAACTTCAGATGATGTTGCACTACTTCATATAGTGAATGAGAACTTACAGTAGTTACTACCCTTCTGACCTTATGCTACTGTCATCTATTTTACTTCTGCATAGTCTAAACCCCATACTACACTATTTGTCTGTAACAATCAAATAACTTTTTAAAGATATTTAAATAGGAAAAATTATTTTAAATATTTACCCAGATAGTCATTATTTCCAGCATTCTCTACTCCTTTGAGTAGCTCCATTACTTCTATCTATTGTCATTGTACAAGGCAGATGGTGAATTCTTTCAGCTTGTATGTCAGAAAATCTTCACTTCATCTTCATTTTGGGAAGATATCTCGCTGGGCATGAGATTATAGGTCAACAATATTGTTTTTTAAATATATATTAATATCATTAGATACCACTCCACTGTATTCTCTTAGACCTAATTCCTGACAAGAAACCTGATGTCATCCTTAGTTCCTCTTTACATAAATGTCTTTCTTCTGTGGCTACTAAGATTGCTCTTTATCACTTGTTTTGAGCAATTTGTTTATGATACACATTGTATAGTTTTTATTCATGCTTTTTGTGCCTTTGTTCCATTTAACATCTTAGGTTGGTGGCTTTAGACAAATTTTGTAAAATTTTTGGCTATCACCTTTTAAAATACTTTTCAGCAATATCTATGTTCATAGCAGCACAATTTACTATTGCTAGGCTATGGAAACAACCCAGATGTCCCTCACTGGATGAATAGATCCAAAAACTGTGGTACATCTATACCATGGAATATTACACAGCAATTAGAAACAATGATATTGCAGCCACTGAAGGCAAATGGATAGCTATGGAAGAAATCATGCTGAGTGAAATCAGCTTAACCCAGAGAACTAATGGTCGATTGTTTCCACTCATCAGTGGAGGTTGGGACTAGACCCTGACCAGTGAGAAAGTTGGTCTATTATCATATGTTAAACCCAGATAAGATGTAATGCTATACAACATAATCCTTTTAAGAGATATGGGGGGAAGAGGAAGGAGTGTTAAGGATGGGTAGTTGGGGGGGGGCTCTCTTGGGGGTAATTGTAATATCCAGAATCTATACACATTTGATATTATTTTGTTTAAAACTTGTATGGTTGTTCAAAAATAAAAAATAATATTATAAAAAAATAAAATAAAATACTTTTCTGGGGGCTGGAGCAGTGGTTTGGCGGTTATGGCGCTTGCCTAGCATGCCCAAGGATGTACATTCAAACCCCAGCCCACGTACACAACTAAGTGAGCAAGGAAAACCAGATGAGAAACTAAATAAAACTGATTCTTTCTCTCTCTCACTGTCCCTTTCTCTTAATAATACTTCTCTGAATACCTCTTCTCTCCTCTCTTGAAACTGGCCCACAGCTCTCTGACGCTCTGTTCACTTTTTTTGAACAGAAGAAATTTCTCCATGTCTCTTTTGAGACACTTCTACTACTGTCTTCAAGTTCACTAATACTTCTATTACAATGTTTATTCTGGCATTAATATCATCTCAGATTTATTCAACTCTAGAAGTCTGATTTAAAAAAATCCTCATTGTCTCTACTTAACTTTGAACATGAAATATAGTAGTAATGACTTTTTTAACGCCATCCCCTTATTCTAACATCTCTGGCAGATCTTAGTTGCTTTGGTTGATTTTTTTTTTCTCCTCATCATGGATTGTATTTTCTTGCTCTTTTGCATGCCTCATAATCTTTAATTGAATGCTTTACATCACGCACAAATATTTTTGATCTTTGTGCTTTTGTGCAGTGAAATTACTTGGAAACAGTTTGACTCTCTTGGGCTTTTTTTTTTTTTTAAGAGAGAGGAACAATGAGAGAAAGAGAGAGAAAGAATCAATTTTATTTTTAGTTTCTCATGTGGCCTTCATTGCTTGAACACCTCGCTGTGTATGTGCTGCTGGGGTTCGAACCCACATCCTCGTGCTTGCCAGGCAAGTGCCATAACTGCTGAACCACTACTCCAGCCCCTCTGGTCTTAAGATTTGTTAGGCATGACACAAGTAGTAGTCAGTCTGAAGTAAAACCCTTCTGAGTACTCTACCCAAGTTCCTTAGAATTAGGAGTTTTTTCCAGGCACCATCCCTGTCCCTGTGTTAGGAACTATCCCTTCTAATCACTTAAGATTGTTTTTCCATTTTTGAGCAGTTTTGTCACACTCGTGTGCTGATCAGTACTCTGCTGAATACTCAAAGGACCCTTTTCAGATTTCCAGAATTGTCTCTCCATGTATCTTCTTTTGGTACTCCACCTTGTGAATTCTAGTTACTTTCTTTTTCTTGGAATCTCACCACCATCTTCTCAAATCAGGGTATCTACTGCTTCTAGTTGGCTTCCCCTTCTGGGCCATGGCCCGTGAAGTCTCTTAACACAGAAAGCTGGGACAACTCTAGAGCTCACAGCATTTGTTCCTTATGGTTCAGATATTATTCTTTGCTGCTTGATGTCCGAAGTCTTGAAAAATGTTATTTCATTAATTTTGTTTAGCTTTTATTTGTTTTGGTTGTTTCTGTTAGGAACGTAAAGCCAGTACCTATAAAGCTATCCATAACTAGATGTGAAAATCATTTGCTTTTCATTTTCTTTTTATGGTGCTGGGGATTGAACTCAGGCCTCATGCATGGTAGGTAAGTGTTCTACCACTGAGCTATATATCCCCAGTCCCACTTGCTTGTTTTTTTATAATGGCAGAACAGATAATAAAGTTTTATTTTAAAGGTTAAATATAAAGGATGGTAATATTAGGGTAGACAGAACTGGGACAAAATCTAGAGTTCTCTCAAAAGAATTTCTTTTTAAAAATTAATTTGGGCTCTTCTAAATAGTTAGATAATTTTAAAACAGACAAATATCTTAGAAAGTAACACCTAAATATTGAAAGTAAAACTGAAACAACGTAACTTGTGTAGCAAGATGGGGACAAAACCACAGAAATAATCATTTCAAACACACCTTTGTGGGATATAGCTTAAAGAAAAGAGAACTGAAAACATCCTGAAAGTATTTGTTTTTGTTTTTGTTTTTTATTCCTGGAAGTATTTTCAATAACATACTGTTGGTGGTAGTGTTGATATTCATATTTTTTAAATGATTGTAGGAATATTACAAAGGTAAATACATTCATGTGTTGCTTAATGATGGGGATAAATTCTAAGAAATGCATCTTAGGGCCATTTCATTGTGCAAACATCATTGAGTGTATTTACACAAACCTAGAAAGTATAGTCTACTACATACCTACACTATATGGTATAGTTTGTTCCTCCTGGGCTACAAACCTGTACAGCATATTATTATACTGAATACTGTAAGCAACTGTAACAGTATTGCAAATATTTGTGTATCTAAATACAGAAAAGATATATGAAAAATACTAGGTGACAGGAATTTTTCAGCTTCATTAAAATCTGATGAGACCACCATCACATATCCAAGTCTACTGCTGACCAAAATGTCATTAAGTGGCACAGGACTGTAAGCAATGATGTTGATATTGTTGAAAATGATGTTGTTGAAAACATCAGAGAAAGAAAATACAAATCTAAGATAGATGAAGTGAAGTAAAATCTCTCTAGCATCTTGAATTTTTAACTGGAAATTATCTACATGACAGATGAATGTTCATATTTAAAATAATCCCCACATATTTCTGACCTTTGTCCTCTACAAAGGCCTAGAAATGATGGCTAACTCAAGAGCAGTAAGTAATCCTAGGACTTGGAATGCAGCCTCTAAGCACCATTTCCTGTAGAAAAGAAACCAGAGCTTTTCAGAGAAATGGAAAGTTAGTTCCTTCAAGATTTGAGCAAGAAAGCATAAAATAAGCTTGGAACACCTCATACTAGTAGCAATGACCACTAGGTGAGGTCAAAGAGGACCAGGAGTCGAGCTGAAGACAAGCCAAAAAAAATGGAAGAAATTGAGCATCAGGGGCTGGAGCAGTGGCTCAGTGGTTATGGCGCTTGCCTTGCATTCCCGGAGACACAGGTACAAACCTCAGCACCACGTACACAATGAAGTGTCCAAGCAATGAATGTCCATGAAAAACTAAAATTGATTGTGTCTTTCTCTCTCTCATACTGTCCCTCTCTCTTTAAAACAAATAAATAAATAAATAAAATTAAGCATTAGTAGGACTAAACACTATTCTATTCTTTCTCTTCTTTTTTTTTTTTTAAGAGAAAGAAAGAATCAATATTATTTAGTCTTTTCATCCAGTTTTTTTTGCTCCGACACTTAGTTGTGTATGTGGTGCTTGGGTTGGAAACCAAGTTTCCAATGTTGGAAACACATGCCAGGCAAGTGTTATACCTCTAAGTCACCGATCCAGCCCCTACTATTCTTGATTGGACTGACTGAAACACACCAGATATTTTTTAAATGTACGATATCATAATGGTGCTTAAGATAAAATTGCAAAAAAAAAATTTTAAATCAATTTAGATATCACCGGATAATGCTAGGAAGATACTCTATGGAAAATTGTTTAAATAAATAAATGAATCAAATGTTTATCTCCTGCCTTAACTATACAAACCAAATATCAGTGTAAAGAATAGTTAATCAGGGGCTGGAGCAGTGGCTGAGTGGCTGCAGCGCTTGCCTGGCATGCACAGATACACGAGTTCAAATCCCAGTATCATGTACACAATGAAACTTCAGAGCAATGAGACCACATGAAACACTAAATAAAATTGATTCTCTCTGTCCCTCTCTCAAAAAACAAACAAACAAAAAAAAGAATAGATGATCATAAGGGCTGGAGCGGTGTGACTCAGCGGTTACAGCACTTGCCTAGTAAGTGAGAGAATGTGGGTTCTAATAAGCAGAATTGGACCTAAACCAGACTACCAATTCTCGGGAAATATAAAGCACCAGAGAGGGACTGTTAGCTCAGTAATACAGCACTTGCCTAACATGCATGAGGCCCTGGATTCAATCCCTAGCACCACAGAGGGGAGGAGAAAAAAAAAAAAAAGCAACAGAGAAACAGGTTTAATTTTACCAGGAGGATGTCATTCCCAAAATCTAGGACCAAATATACCCTAGAAGTCATGCAAACATATTTTTTCAATGACCATGTTACAATAACAACAAAAGGAGAAATCAACTGGTATGAGACTTGTCCTCCCACTGAAAATGACCACAACCACAAAGTTGAACAAAATATATTTTAGGTTTAGGTCCAATTTTGTTTGTTATTAATACTTCATAGGAAATGTTGCATACTTTCATAAAAAGGCATTAACATCTGGATGACCTCTCCTTTGATGATGACTGCCAGTGATATTGACAAGATCTGCTAATGTACTAATGTTGCAAAAGAGTGATAGTCTGATTATAATTATTCTTTCCTTATTTAAAGACTGGGATGCTTCTATAAAGAAAAATTTGCAATCAACTATTTTACTTCTCACATAGAAAGCCACAGGCAACACACAACTGTCATCCCTGAGAGAAAGGGAGCAAACAGGTGAGCTTTGTATTAGGAGGTACCTTCTAGACCTCAGCTGAGGGAGCGGAACACAAATGGGGCACCATGATCTCACTGAGGAGTTAAGAGATCAGAGTTCCAGGAGACTGAGCTCCCAGAAGCATGTAGCAAAAGCTACCGGAAAGATGGTGGCCACAAAGAAGTCCTAGAATCTGCAAAAGGTGGTCTTCAGTATAGAGCTAAATTCTAAGCGGTATTTCGAAGGGCAAAGAACTACTAAAGGAGAAAAGAACGACTGTAAGTTAAATAATTCCCACAGTTGACACTGTTCTCGGAGAAGTACGGATTCAAGAGAACCAGAGAGAACTGATACACAAAGTATGGTCAGAAGCATGTGAAGAAGTGCTAGCACATGCCTGTGATCCCAGCAACTCAAGAGGCTGAGGCAGGAGGATTGCAAGTTCAAGGCTGGCAACTTAGTAAGACACTAAGCAACTTAGACCCTGTTTTGAAATTAAAAAAAAAGAAAAAAAGGATGCTCAATATCATTAATCATCAGGAAATAAACACAAGACATGCCCACTAGAATGACACAAAGTGTTAGTGAAGATGCAACCAAGTGGAAGTCTCATAAATTGCTGGTGGTAGTATAAAATGATGTCATTTTTTAATATGGATTGGGAGTTTCATGTAAGATAAAGCATACATTAATTATAAACTTGGCAATTTTACTCTTAGGTATGAGTCCATTTAAAGTGGCATATATATATAGAATACTACAATAGGAAAAATGAATTATAGTTAAAAAAATATAACAGTGGTTGCCTGGAACAGGTGGTGAAGGAATCTTTTTGAATGAAGAAAATGTTCTGTATCTTGATTATGGTAGTTTTTACATGGGCATCTACATTTCTTAAAATTCACTGAGCTATATTCCTAAAATAGCTACATTACATGTAATTCTTATCCAGCTAAACTTGACTTATACTATATACCCACCTATTGCAACATTAGAACCTGGTTTGAATAAGAACAATTCTAAAAAGGAAGAGGAGTGAACTTGGACCTGTTAAATATTATCATCACTGTTAAGTTGGATGATGGGCCCATGGGTTCATTATACTATTTTCTTTAAAGTTTTTTTTAATTAGGGGCTGGAGCAGTAGCTTGGTGGTTACAGTGCTTGCTCAGCATGCACAAATACTTGGGTTTGAACCCCAGCACCTACATACACAGCTAAGTGTCAGAGCAATGAAAGCCATGTGAAAAACTCAATAAAAATTGATTCTTTCTCTCTCTCTTTCACACACACACACTGTCCTTCTCTCTTAAAAAAAAAAAAAATAAAGTTTTTTAAAATTAAATTTGCTTTATAACTAGTACATAGAAACATAAAAATTATAATTACTAGAGTAGGTAAAATGATATTTCAGTTCATGTACACATTGTGTAATGTTTAAATCAAGTTAAACATATCTATCTCCTCAAATATCATTTCTCTATGGTAAAGCTCCAAATCGTTTCTTCCAGCTTTCTGAAATGCACATTATGTTATGGTTATCTATAGTTCCCTACTATTCTCTCTGCTTTTGTTTGTTTGAAAGTCTCCATGATAATACCAAAAATAATTTTAAAATTAACATATACAACTTTAAATATTTGAAGGATTACCACATAGAAAAGGAATTTGATTTTATAGAGCCAATCATGCAGAGGAAAATTTGGAGTCAATCCAAGAATGAACTACATAACAGGAAAACATAGCCTTGTAAGAGAGGTGGCTCACGCTAGGAATTACTGGCACACAGGCCTCATAACTACTGATCAGGGCTGTAGTGGAGGAAATTAATGCAATGAGTGAGAAACTTATAGCCTTCCAAGGTTTCTTGTAACACTAAGATTGTACTAAGTATCGATCATCCATTGATCTTCGAATCTGAGTGGTGCAGTTCCCCCAATCACGCCAGAGTGCATTACTCCACCAATGCTATCAGATATCATACTACTTCTTTGAAACTTCACACCAACTTGTCCATATATTCTCCATTTCCCAATTTTCACGTCTGTTAAGTCCTTTTGTTAAGCCTTCCAAAAATCACAATTATACCTTATACTGCTTAGAATTTTTTATTCCTACCACAATGTCCTGTGGGCCATCAAAATGCCCTTTTGAAGACTCCTTTCAAATCGGTCTCTTGTAACATTGTACCTCTTCTGGTCATTCATTCATGTCTGTCTTCAGCTATTACCCTACGATCATTGACCATATCCTGCACACATCCATGTCCCCTGACCTAGGCCTAGAAGAGGTCTCCATGCATACCTAGATTCCTCCTGCATCGGGAGGCTGTTAAACTTTCTGAGTGATGCGGATTCATTCTGATAATCAAGTTATGACTTTGGAGACTGCTTTAATCACAGGAAATTTCATTATTCTAACCACATGGGTTATACACATCCTTACCCAGGTGACTACTACCACCACGAACAAACAAGGAAAAAACTGAAAGATGGTTTGATTTCCCTCCATCTTTCCCCTTCTGGTGGTCTTTCTCCTGGACTCCCCAAGTATTCACTGTCTTTATTTTGCCCTCTGACTGCCCACATGAGAATAAGGAGTGGGACGAGATCCTAAAAAAATGCCAGGTACCTCACCAGACACTTTACCTTATCAAATCATTTCATTCTTACAATAATTGCAGTAAAGGGTATACGAAGAACTCATAGGAGTCTGGTGATGGGGAAGATGGGGGAACCATTCCAGAAGCCGATGTTATTCCTACACTAGATACCCATTTAACACATGAGTTCTTCTGGGAGAAACTGCAATAGATGAAACCCATAGTAGCTTATCTATGTGTTAGCATTACCCCTGGTTATCAAAGTTTATACACATTGATTGCTACAGTTTTGACAATGTTTCCCCCTCATCTGTATCCTGTATCGCAATATACTTCTAATAAATGTGGAAAAAAAAATAATTGCAGTAAGTAGTATCCACGATTTTCAGATGAGATTTAAAATTTAGTAATTTGCCCAAACTTCTAAATGATGACTTTGGGATTTGAAACCAGACCATCTTGTATCAAAACCCCTGTATTTTATAGGAAGGGGCAGTTGCGAGGGTTGGGGTAAGGGGATGACTTATTTCTTATACAAGCCTTGAAATAACAGAACCTACAGGAAAAGACTTTAGTTGAGGAGGATGTGTTCTCCATAGAGCAACCTGGCCTCCAACATCTGAAAGCTTTCTCATTCCTACAGTTGAACCCTAAGAAGTGTAGTATCAACAAATACCACAAGGGGGAGCTAAGTCCCAAAATGCTTAGATAAGCTTCTAGACAGATTGAATGTCTCATTTGGATCTCTTTAGAAAGATCAGTCCGAATAAATTGTCCGCCTTAGGTGACTCTTTCTAAATAACAGATCTGACCAAACCCTTTTCTTTCTTTTTCTTTTCTTTTTTTTTGAGAGAGAGGGACAGTGAGAGACAAAGAATCAATTTTATTTAGTTTCCATGTGGCTTTTGTTGCTCTGACACTCCCTTGTGTATGTGGTACTACAGTCCGAACCTGCATCTTCACGCATGCCAGGCAAGTGTCGTAACCACTGAGCCACCACTCCAGCCTCCTTTAAACTTTTCTTCTTAAAACTTTCAAAGGAGTCCCACTAATGGTCTAACACCACTTGACACATGACTTCCTTTTGATTTGCCCTCTCCAACAGACCATCCATCCTCCTCCAACTCTACACTTAACACCACCAACTACTCACATAAATGTCCTTTTCTTTGTGTCTCCATTTCTCTGAGCACATTATTTTTTCTGACTACCAGCGGCCCCCATTGGCCTCCATCCTGGCCCTTTTAATCAACAACAAACCACATGTCAAACTCCTGTTTGTCCTTTGCCTGTACTTAAAACACATCTCAACTAACTTCTGACCTTATTGATCATCCTCCAAGCATAATGAACCAATTTATGGACTATGTTCTACCATCGGATAAATACTTCTCTTTTTGCCCTTGTTTCAAGTGAATGTCATTATCTCTCTGCCAGACTGAAAGGTTCTGAGGGGAAGAACCAAGTTTTACAGGCATGCACATGCCCAGAGCTGGCAGACAGCAAATCCTCCTCACACACTAGACTAAGAAGCCATTAAAGCCACACACCTCTGGCTCATTTCAGGCACTATCCTCAAACGGTCAGGAGTCATTTTCATAAACACATTTTAAGTTCTTCACTTCGTGATTACAAGCCATTTAAAAACTATAATAATCATCAACATTGTAACTGAAGAAACTATTTATCAAACTTACCATCTTAGTTAAGTAAAGTATGAATGAATATATCAAAAGAATTATGTTCTCCAAAGGGGTGGCACTTGCTGTCTCTTCTGTTTCTGTCTCTGGTTGCTTTTCGGCATCAGCAGTATCGACAGGAGTACCTTCTGTTGTAAGTAGTCCTAAAATTGAAAGGGGGAAATGGCTATTTTATTTTATGCTTTAGAATAATAATTGTCTCTCTTCAGTTTTAGTATTCATTGAGTGTGTTCACTAAATCTACTAGTCACTATGTCTGGAATATGTTGGTTCTCCTGAAGACCATTAACACAGGGGAAAAAACTTCGAAATCACACTTAGAGCTGTCAGAGCCTTCAATTATAAAATGAGCAACTCTGGTCCACTCTCCATCACGTCCCTGGCCAGACAACTGCTATCAGAACATTTACTCATGGAAAATTTTAAAAAACAGAAATATACATTCTCTCCATATAGACAGTCACATTTAACAAATACAGATTTAAGCCTGATGAAACACTGTTAGAAACTTTAGGAAAGTTGAAAACGAGGGAGTCTTGGTTTGCAGATTTTCAAGTGGAATGTGCCAATGGTTAGCACATTCTGACACCTGGCAGGTACTCAATAATTATTTACAGAATGGATCAATGACAGCTACATAAAAAGGAATATGGTAATGCCAAGAACAACTAAAGGGAATTTTTTTTTAACAGAATTGACATTGAGGCTCTGAGAAAGAGGTAGAATTCCAGTTAAACCTGAGAGGATTTCCACATGAGGAGCTGGCAAGGGTGGAATTTTAGTGAGTTACAGGAGCCTGGGTCATGTTTGGTTATACAGGTACAAGTTCGACGTGCAATTATTGAGAAGTTGGTCTAGTTGCCTCTAAGGTCTTTCTCAACCTTAAGATATTGTTTACTATGGATTTGACTGCTGGTGAAGTCTTCCCTTATGACAACATCTCAGTACCTAAGACATTTGGGAATATTCATGTGTAAAGATCAGTGACATAGTTTTGTGGTGGAACCTAAAGGCCTGGGGAAAAAGAGTTCATTCTTAATTCTGTAAGCCAAGTTTTTCCTAACCTTGGAAAAAAGTTTCTGAGCAAGATGGGGCTGGAACAGTTGCTCAGTGGTTAGAGCGCTTCCCTGGCATGTGGAAGGACCCGGGTTTTGAACCCCAGTACCACATGCACAACTAAGTGTCAGAGAAACAAAAACTAGATTAAAAATAATAAATAAAAGTGATTCTTTAAAAAAAAAACAGCAAGAAATAAAACATCTCAATTGTGCATGACTCGTTTTCAGTAAATGGAACTTTTCTGAGTAAAAAACTGCTCAGAAGTAGGTAGTATTCATAAATGGATACAATGTCCTCTGGAATATGGGAGATCAGATATGTCATTCCTTCTCAAATTAACAGAATCCCCCTCTGCAATGTATTCTCCTACACCGTGTGTGTGGTGGGGGGTGGGATGTGTTAGACCAGTGTTGCCAAATCTTGCACTGGCGCAGGCCAATGCTGTAGCAATGCTTACAGACACGAATCTTTATGATGCCACCATGCCACCATATTGGATGGATGAAAATCTAACAAAAAAAATGAAAGTGAGCTACACAAACATAGAAACCTGTAGCTAGCTAAGTTTTTAACTCAGAAATGTTCTATTTACCATCATTGGTGATTTTTTTTAACTTTCTCATCTCCCATTGGATGCTGTACACTATGATTAAGTGCTATTCACATGTGTCAGTCTAAAATGAACTACAATCTGTGCTGTTTCCTGAAGTATATAATATAAAGACACCTGAACCCGTTTACTGCATTTGAAAAAGTTTAATTACCATGTCCAGGTAGTAAGTCAAAAAAGGAACTGAGAGCTGGAGAGGTGGCTCAGCAGTAAAGTGCTTGTCTGGCATGCGGGAGGACTCAGGGTCTGAACCCCAGCACCACATACACAACTAAGTGTCAGAAAAACAAAACCAGCTGAAAATAAATAAAATTGATTCTTTCTCTCACTTAAAAAAAAAACAAAAAGGAACTGAGCTACACTCCATCCGTTGAGAACAGGAATGAAGGGAGAAAACAGAGAACTGATGAGTTTCTGAGTGGTGGTTCTCAAGCTAACTTGTAGGAGGCCAGACTTTCCTGGAAGGCCTGCTAACCACAGATTGTGGATCCCACCCCCAGTTTCTGGTGCTGCTGGTCTGGTTGAAAACTATTGTTTCAGAGCATAAGGACTTTGAGGAATAATATTTTAGTTTTAGATGGTTTACACAAGCTAGTCATAGCCAAACATTGGCTTTTAGGTGAGTTACAGTCTGTGGCCTCTTTCCTATTTTTCTTTTAAATCTCTATTCATCTTAACTCTTGCTTTTCTCTCAAAAATCATATAGGATTGTCTTTAAATTCACATGGATCTATATTACTCTCTCCTCTGTTTCCTACTTTTGACAACAAATATACTAGACGGCCTTTATGATAATGTTTCTACCTTGTAGAGAAAAATCAGCTTTACCTGGGTCTAAGTCTTTCCTGGTATTTGAGCTCTGAAACAGTTCTGAGACAGCCACATCCCTGGTCACTGGTTCACTCAAGAGGCTGGGCTCTTCAGGAAGCTGCATATTAAGATGTTCTGCATCCTCTTGTGGGAAATCGTCTTCATGGGGTGGCTGCATCTCTACAGGGGAGAAGAATGCACTGAGCAGCGGGATGACACCGCCTACCGTGCTAGTACCACTGACCAGCACTCCCTGGGCACAATGCTCCACATACCGTAACATTGCCCTCCCTGTCCTGGCATGTGCCTATGGGTACCACTGGGCAAAGATATAAGAGGGTTAATTCATTTCAGCCCACTTAAAGGATGACTGATCCACATAGTCAAATTTACAAAGAAGCCTTTAATTCAAAGTATTTCATGAACAAATACATTTACGATAAAGATTTAAAGACTTCAATAACATAACTTCCCTTGGCAAACCAACATACGCCCACGTGAATAAATGTGCAGAAGAGAATTCCGGTCCACAGCAGAAATGTGAAATGTCTCTTCTACTCAGAAATAACATGAACTCTTTCATCTACTTGTCTCTCATCTTACTTTTCATCTTACTTGTCTCTCAGAGCCCGTATAGAGAAGGGCATTCCACAAGATTCACTTGCTTATGTGCCTTTTGAATATTTGAAAGTACCTTTAGGAGCCAAAGAGTGAACCTATTTCCATCCTGAGCTCAGGGCAGACCAATGGGATAAAAAAAAAAAGATTATTTCTCTGCAGCCTCATATTTTCTCCTGAACATTGATTTGTACTTTGCAGTCTGATCCCAAATATATCTCCTTTGATTAAATGTAAAACTGTTTTCTTCCCCTAATTCTCAGGAAAAATTAGCACTCTGGGGAGGTAAATTCTCCTGCGGCTTTATGTCCTCCAGGAACTCTTACAAACTCTCAGTTCAAATACCTGATTTTGAAAAGCAGTGGATACAATCGAAACAGAAACACAAACAGAAAGCTTATGTCAGGATATTGGCTCATGGTTAGTTCAACAAATATTTACTGAAGAAAGGATATTATGTGTCAAGTGCTACCTTACAAGGCTCCTCATCCTGGTTCCATCCTTGATTAATTTGAATGCAAGAACCAGTGGAGTGAAACCAGAGTATGAAACCTTTCCTAAGAGGCAGGAAAGAGCAGCATGATATCCACACACACAAAAAAAAAGTTGGGGATATGAAGGAACTCAAGCAAGCTACCCATTAAAAGTTATGCCAGTCACTCCTTGCTCAAAGAAAAGGAATCTTATGATTAAGAAATTATGTTTAATAAAACCCTTTCAAAAAAAATTTTTTTTTGGTATCAGGGATTGAACCCAGTGGCACTCAACCACTGAGCCACATCCCAGCCCTTTTTTATTCTTTTATTCTTTTTTATTCACACACACACACATATATATATATATATATTTTTTTTTAGACAGGGTTTCACTAAGTTGCCTAGGGCCTCACTAAATTGCTGAGGCTGCCTCAGCCTCCCGAGCCACTGGGATTACAGGCATGCACCACCACGTCTGTGCCCTTTCATAATTTTAACATGAAATCTGTACTGTTAACAGGTCTAGTTTGTGCATTGTTTTCTCATTTACATCTTTTTCTTTAGTTTTTTATAAAGTTTCCTTTTGAACATGCTAACCAGTCTTAACTGTCCTAAGGGGGGAAAAAGGAAGCAATGTCCCTTCATGCTCTAGCCTAAAAGAAAGAATGAAGAAAGGAATGCAGGGGGCTCCTGAGTCAGCCCTCTCTCCTTCGGGCACATAGAAACTGAACAAAACTTTTCAATAATACATGAAGCGCTTTGGTGAAATAACTCCCCGATCTAGCCCAACTCTATGAAACCACAGACAGGTACTTTACCTTCAGCTGGTCCAGCCCAGCTCTGCTCCAGAGGTGGGGCTGCTATCAATGGGGCAGTCTCCTCCACCGTGGCATGCTTGTACCTCACAAAATAGATCAAGTCTTGAACGTCATCCAACACCGCAGCCTCTTCAAATATGTTATTTTCCTTTATTCCCAGACCTCTATTTTCATTCACTCGAGTATCGAGCATTTGCTCTGCTACGCTCAAAATATGTGACTCAGAGGCACGGAAGACCTTATCTAGGACTTTTTCCACGTTATAGGGCAGGCTCTCCTGCTGCGCTGACTTTAGCTTTAGTGACATTTCCTGCAGCATGGCTTCCAGTTGGTGGACATCAAAGTACTTTAGGAAGCGCTGCAAGGACTGCTGCTCCTTAAAGAAGCTGCTGATGATGGGCAAGTCTTCCCTGTGATCACTAAGCTCTGGCTCCAGGGCTGTATGTGGACTCTGTGGGAACAGGTCATCTTCAAGGTCTGCAGAAGCCGGCCCCTGGCTTCCTATGTTCATGAGTTCCTCCATGTCCTCATGGTCCTCTTTTGAGGCTTCTTCTGCCCTGGCCTTCTCTGCAGACCCTGAGGTGTTCAGATGTTCCTCAGACTTGTCTTTTTTCAGATCATCAGAATCTTTATCCTGAAATACTTCGCGTAACCCTGAAGTCTGAGTTTTTTTCTCGTCAGGAAAGTCGTTTCGTTCAAAGGGTCTCTGTGCTTCCCCATCTGCCAGAGAACTTTCCTGCTTTCCCCCGACCACACCACTTGGTTCCTTGCCAATCCTATCCACCTCTTTGGCCATGGTTTCACTTTTTTTAAAAATCTCTAAAATCATATTCATTTCTTGTTTGTTTTCTTTGATTTCTGGATCAGGATTGATGATCCCTAAAATCGCTTTTTCAGAAACCTGATTAACATCAGGCTTCTTATCCTGAATCCCAGGGTGTTTTTCTTTTGACCGTTCTGCACTCACAGCATTTTCATCCTCCAGTAGTTCTTCAGGGGGATAATCATCGTCCTCTCCTGCTGGCTTCTCAGGACCGAGACCCGGTACTTCAGCACTATCACTTTGCTCTGTTTTTTCTACTTCCTGTGGCCCCAGTGCTGCCTTATCCTGAAACAATTCTGCAGCTAAGGAGTCCTCCTTGCCCTCTTCCTTGGAGAGCCCTATCTTCTCATTTACTTGCCTACTGACTGTACCAACATCTCTTCTTTGTTGCCAGGAATGATTTCTTCCCAGGATGGGAACCTCTTCTTCCAGTTCTCTTGACAAACCCATTTCATCTGGAGAGGAGAATGTAGGTTCATTTTGTGTTTTCAGAGCCAGTCCTTCTTGAAAGTCCTCGGGTTGATGCTCCGCTGCATGCCCCTGCAGCGTTGGTGTCCTTACTGAGCCTACTTCCTGCAGGCTGTCTTTAGAGGCATTATGCTGATTATCTCCCAGAAGTGTTGCAATATCCAAGGATTCTTGTTTACTCTTTTCTTCAGTCATCCCGCTCCCTACAGCTTTATGTACAGATTCATTCTCTGAGCCATCTTCCAAAATCTTTTCTCCAGGCTTTTCTTCATGGACTGATTCTTTTGAGACATGAATAACTGCTTCTTTTAGGTCATTTTCTTGGTTTTCAAAGGCCAATTTTAATGTGTCTTTGCCCTTTTCAGCAGCTGGCAAAGAGCTGGGCTTGCTGCTTTCAGAAGAACTATATGCAATCATCCCTTCTTGCTTCTCATCCTCTAATTCTGACTCATCCTCATCTTGCATCAAGCCCTTCTTGGATTCCTGAACATCCTTTCCTTTTCCTTTAATATGAAATTCTGTGTCCACTTCTGACTCTTTTTCATGATCTGTTTGAGAGGTTTCTTCAAAAGCACCATATTCTGCACTTTCAGGGTCAATGTAATCTGTTGCTGCTTGCAGTTTTCTCTGTTTGCTATCTGGGACTAAGGCATCCTCCTCTTCCTTTTCTTCTTCTGAATTAGAACTCTCTACAGCCTTCATACCTGTTTCTTCTTCACCTCCTGTGACAATAGAGAAGAAAGTGTCCCCCCAGGTTGTCAGTATATTTTTATCATCCCTTTTCATTCCAGGGGGCAGAGTTGCCTCAATCTTGTCTTCTTCATTTGAATTCTGCTCTTTATCTGTTGAATATTTCTCCACTCCAGATTCCACTGGAGTTTTCACATCTTCGTCACCTATAAAGCTTAGTAAAGGGAGCTCATCCAAGCTGTCCTCATTCTCCTCCTCTTCCTTCTCAAACATGTAATACTCGGCATCCAGCTCCTCATCAAAATCATCTTCCAATGAAGTAACCAGTCTGGTCGTCTCATCATCGGAAACAAGTGCATCAGCAGTGGAGCCGAATTTGGTTTTCAAGTCTAGTGTCATTTCTTTCTTCAAAAGTTTATAAGCATCAATCTTCTCCTGTTCACTTGAGACCTGAGAACTACTGCTAGTTTTGTTGTTTTCACTTTCTGGCACTTTTAATTTATCTTTCAGCATTTCTTCAAAAGGTTCAAATGAAGATTGCTCCCCCTGGGCACTATCTGCTTCACTATTTGCATGGGAGGGGTTCTTCTGAGCCAAAAACGGTTCCTCCAGATCCTTCATGTTTTCTGAGAATGCACTTCCACTTTGCTCAGAGTTTGCTACCACTGGTTCAGGTTCAGGTTCACTGTCCTTGGAAACTTGAGGACGTTTTTCTACTTGCTGAGAAGCTGTTTCTACAGCCTTCTCAGAATCTTCAGTTGCTGAATTGTACAATTCCAAAAACCCCAAAAGTTCT
This sequence comes from Aplodontia rufa, assembly GCA_004027875.1. Taxonomy (NCBI): domain Eukaryota; kingdom Metazoa; phylum Chordata; class Mammalia; order Rodentia; family Aplodontiidae; genus Aplodontia; species Aplodontia rufa. The sequence goes on along the minus strand of PVKS010007822.1, from coordinate 25,561 downwards.
TCTACATTATAATTATCAAAATCATCTTTTCCCCCATCAAAGCAGACAAAATCTGTTTCCTTTAAAAGAAAGAAAAACATTAGTGTGTCACTAACAAAGTGTCACTGGAACAAACTCTTACCTATGTTAATGACAGAGATAATCCCAAATTCAGGCTTGGCTCAAGAGGGGCTTTGTGGTCAACTACAGTAATGACTATCCTTGGGCAGTGGAACCCACTTTCCACCCCAGTAATACTCCTTACTGACTATCTCCTTTCTTCCCCAGGGAGGAGTAACTCATGCACTATTGCTGCTTTCTGTTTAGAGCCTGCAAAGGGAAAACATATTTTGCTCCTTCATATCTCCAGTTTTATAGGGACAGTGCCCCTTGCGAAAGCACCCAGGTGGCTAATTTTGTGGATGGCTAGGTAAGTCTACCTTATTCTAGACTACAATGTTAGAAAGTCCATTATTTCTGCTTTTTTTTTTTAACATGGGTCATATTCTCTAAAAGCATAATGAGTGAATAAATAATGGTGACAACTTTAGTCTCCAACTGCCTGACTCTCAGTTTGCTCTGATCACAAGTAGGGAAAAGTACAGTATTACTTACAGGGTCCTCCTGTTCCTGATAGCTACACCTGATGTTTAAGGAATTCAACTCATAATCATTTTCCAGGAGAAGCTGGAAGACCAAGCAGCTTCTTCACTACTGCACCCTCTACGCTGTACTTCTCTGCTCCACCCAGCTAGAAACAAGCAGGATCACCTTGCTGTCAGAGGCAAAGTCGACATGGACTTTTGGTGCATATTTTCCTCGTATTGAGAAAGATGAATCATCTTACTGAGGAAGCATCTTACTGAGATGCAAGTACATGGGAAGTAAAAATTTAACGGGACAAAAAAATGATATCAAGGGGGCTTTCCCACATTATTATTACAACAAGAACAACTTGAAAACAAGATTCAACAAGGTATATACGTTTCTCCTAATCAGAGTTTTATAGCTACTAAAATCTGCTTTCAGGACTATCCATATATTATATCTATATATTCTTCCTTTTTGCCACAGGTAAGCAAATTGACATAAAAGGAGCCTTAAACCACGATGCAGTCTGACAGGCAATAGGACTGATTTTATGGCCCCTGAGATTATGAAGAAATTTTAAGAGTAGCAATAGCAAACAAAATGACTTTAGCCATTCAGCCTATCTTATCTAAGAACTACCCTAGTCCAACAGCTTACCTATTCTACAACCACTACAAAGAGCTGCCCAGAAACGTTTCAGTGAGGATGGGCATTAATTACTACAAAATTTAAACCTCTAGAAAATAATCAGCTCAGGTGAGAATTCCATAGCACACAATCCTTCTAGTCACAAAAACATTTTAGGTCAGTGTACCATAAGGGAATGATGTAGAGTGTGCAATTAGTACTTTAAAATATCTGAGACTGGGGCTGGAGCAGTGGGTGGGTCAGTGGTTATGGCTGGCATGCGTGAAGACACAGGTTCAAACCCCAGCACCATGTACACAACTGTTAGACCAATGAAAGCCATATGAAAAACTAAACAAAAAAATGATTCTCTCTTCCTCCCTCCCTACCTCTCTCTCTCTATTTCTCTCTCTCACTCCCTCCCTCCCCCTCTCTCACTGTCCTTCTCTTAACACAAAAAAAAAAAAAAAAAAAAAATATCCGAGACTGGCCAGGCATGGTGGTACACATCTATAATCCCAGAGGCTGAAGCAGGAGGAATGAAAGTTTAAAGCCCGTCTCAGAAACTTAGCGAGGCCCTAAACAACTTTGTGAAACTCTGTCTCAAAATTTAAAAATAACATAAAAAGGGCTGGGGGATGTGGCTCAGTAGTTAAGCCCCCCTGAGTTCAATCCCCAGTACCAAAAAAAACAAAAACGAAAAATTGAGATTGACTCTCACCTGAAACCCTCAGGTTCCTTTCTCCCAAACCTTTCTAAGTATGCATTTCTAGCCTAGTACACCAGCTAGTCAGAGTTTGATTAACCTAACTTTTATATATTTATAAACATCTAATAAATATTCAATGAGTTTTAAAATTGAGATACTTCTTTTTGCTTGTAAAATAAAATTATTTATCTCTTAAATTTAATAACTAAGTACAAAAATATTAAACTATTAATTTTTCACATATAAAACAGGAAAGAAAAGCCCTGTATATGAGTAAACAGTGTTCTACATGAATGTCTGCTTCAATATGTTAGACAACTATCAGATTTAATCATCCTTAAATGCTTTTCAAACTTTTTTAAACAGATATTCTGATTTCAAGTTAAAATCTGATACACAAATGTTAGATTTCCCCCAAACATATTACAACACTTTCAGACACAGTTAACTGAATATAACTGATTTACAAGCCAGTTTATAATTAAGAACAAAAAAGGAAATCTATAACTTACATCTGTTGGAACTTGTAACTCTTCTTTAGTATATTCATGGATTACCTTGATTAAATCTTTTGGAAAATATCCAAAAATACGCCCAACCTATAGGGCAAAAGGAACAAATATTGATTAGATTCTGTACAAGGAATATAAATCAGAGATTTCTTAGCAGTGACAGGAAATATACAGATAGGTGGGTAGATATATCCAAGAAAGAAAGTTAGTTGCTGTTAACAACTATATGGAGATTATAATCCAATAAAATTAAGTATGGAACATTTGTTACACCAACATTTTCAAAACTACTTAAATTTTCTTTTATATATTCAGGTTAATTCTCAGCACAGATTATATGAAATTAAGACTTCAGAAGTAAATAAATGATCTGCATGGGAGATTATTTAATCATATAATATATATGATTAAAACCATTAAATCACAGCTGATTAGAAATGCAATTCCAAATGACCTCTAGTGAGAATTTACCTGCACATTTCATAGCATTGGTTATAAACCAATGTTTATGTCTTTCTTAACCAATTCATGACAGCCATGAAAATTAATAAGTAAAAAGAATACAAAATTTCTAAAATGTATCACCACTAAAACAAATAGCAAATACATATTGATAGGATATGCTATGCTAGCTTTTTCCAAGACTACATTTACAAGTTCTTGTGGAGAAAAGAAAATTACAATGTAATACATACTCATCTACATACCAAGCTTCAGTTTCATGCAAAATAAATTCTCTATAGAAAAGAACTCCATTCATTTTTAGCACCAACAGCTAAACCATATGAAGTATATATAAAGTGTACATAAGGTATATAAAGTTCTCTTTGAGAAAGACACTCTCTTTTACCAACTACTGTCTAAAAGAGAACAGAAGATTCTTCCCAATTATTGAGACTAATAAGCAAATCCTATGCACGGAAAGAAAAAAAGGGGAGGGGCATCTTATTGCTCACTCTAAAATATCCCCATTTATGAATGTTCTTGTTATATCTGGAAACCCTCTGAGAACCAGCATTAGTGGTAGAATACTGCCATTAAGATTAGATAAAACAGGGCAATTAAAAGCTTCATCACTGGCAGATAAAGTCTGAAACTCTGAGAAACCAAAAACAAAAAACAAAAAACAAAAAACCGCAGAATGAAATTAAAAAAAAAAATAAGAAAGGAGAATCATTTTGAAAACGAAAGAGTTTTTAATTTCATAAGTATAATGTTCATGAAATGAGAGTCTGAGGGGAAATACACTTTTCTCTTCTGAGAAAATTTCTATTAAGGTTAAATCTGGAAAGGGAAAAGAAACCAGAGATGTATGGAGAAAGGAAAGACATTTATCTCCAGTTAATCTGTGTCAATTGAGACTATAGGTTATATAAAGCTCCATAATTATACACTGGGTGATATCCCATTCCTTGTGAGCTGACAAAAAAAAAAGAAAAAAGAAAAGAAAAAAGGCGAAATGGTGCAGAATCATGGGGCTTCATGACCAAAAATAATTTTAATGTCTAATTTTTCTTCCATACATCACCCCTACCACCGAGCTGCTGATTTGATTTGGGGGTGGGTAGAGAATTGCCGCTGTCCTATAAGGAAATACTCAGGAAGATGGGCAAGACAGGGCCCTTTCCTAACAGGACTTCTCATTTTATAGTGAGCTAAGACAGAACACAACCTGACTGCAAGGCAAAGCAGTCAAACAAATGCCACATAGGCAGTGCAAACAGAGTGCCGCCCAAGACTATCTGTCAGCAGAGACCCCTTCTGGCCAGGTGCTGAGAGCAGGGCTCCTCAGGAAGGCAGGAGGAGTGCTACCACCCAGAATGACCAGACTTCTAGAGGTGAATATGGTCATGGCCGCAATGCCAGAGGAGGAATATGTAAGTCTGAAAGCTCAAAAGGGAGAAAGACTCGATCGTTATGTGAAAAACACAGCACAGGTACATGGAAAAACTGTTCCAACGGTAAAGATTACCAAGACATCCCAGTCGGTTGACTTAAAAGAAACAGAATAGGTTGTTCTTTGTATGGAGTACTGCAACTAGGACTCCACCTAAATACAAGGGTTGTACCTGGACGCTGAGGTTGCAAGATGCCTCCCGAGGAATCAGAAATGCCAAAAAAAGGAAACTATTTTTCCCCATAGGGATTACTCAGATCTTATTTTCTACAGTTTGGTGTTTTATTGAAGGTGAGAACTTTCATGGTGAGGTCCAGGAAATGTCTTTAAACTAGAACAATCCTAAGGTCATCAAAGACCCTTGCTACTATTTTAAGTAAATACAGTCTATCATATATCATACTTTCAAAAATGGAAAGGGCAATACTTGTAAGCTTCTCAATCATGTCACTCCTAGGGAATCTCCACATTTAAAATATCAAAGCAGGGATGGAGCAGTGACTCAGCGGTTATGGAGCTCGCCTGACATGTGCAAGGACCCAGGTTCAAACCTCCGCACCACATACATAATTAAGTGTTGGAGCAATGAAAAACTAAATATAATTGATTCTCTCTTTCTCTCTCTCTCTCTCTCTCTCAGTGTTCCTCTCTTTCTTTAAAAATTAAAAAATAAATAAAATAAAATATGAAAGCATGATATAGATGCTATCATCTGATATTGGAACACCCATACAACTGGCTGGAAAGAAAACCCCTGGGGGAACTTCTCAGCACAGAATGTCTGAAAAGTAGGAAATGGATGACCCAGAAGCTGCAAACAAACAAACAACAACAACAAAAGCACCTAATGAACACAACATTTTGCTTTTTTTTGCAGAGTACCAACAGAACAGGTGATTAGGTAACTGCTCCCAGGACTAGCACTATTAATAATAAAAAAATACACATAAAATCAACTTTAACCCTGCATGGCTGAAATACTATCTCACAATTTACAGGATTAAGTCTAATGCCCATGATCCTCCTTTTTTGAAGCAATGAATCTAAGAATTATCAGGTTTCCACCATTTCAACTTTTATGATGTATGGAGAATCCTGGAACTTGACACTGAGGGCAACAGCCATATCAATTCAGTTGTTTCAGAAACCTCTGCTGAACCTCTAGGCTGAGGCCTGCCAGGAGCAGAGTCTGGCAGAGCGAATAGGTTAACTCCATCAAAGACCCCAAGAAAACAGTCACTTAAAGCTACAGTACTGAAAACCCCAATCAAAAGTAAGAAAATAACATATCAAACTTTTACTTACAGTTCCAGCCCAAACTTCAGGTGATCCCTCTGCCAGTTTATAGTAGACATATATAGGGTCACCTTTTTTAAAATTCAGAAAACGACAATCTGGGCCTGTGAAATCTTCAAGAGCCTCACCCCGGTACATTAACACTGTAGACAAAATTGGAAAAAGGAAAAAACAAGCATACAAATATTAGGATTTGACTTTCACAGTCCACACGGATTCATCAGGAAATTTAAGAATCGCACTGTGAATAAAAATCAAGTTTTTCCAGTACCCTCCCGAACTGCTTTCAATTCATATGCTCAAACTATCTAAAATCCTTGGAGCTTTTATTGCTATAAATCACAATATTCCCTGCAATTAGACAAGGGAAAGGGAAGCTTCTCCATTTTTCTCTCTTGTTTATGCTAAGAAACAAAAAGCAATGCGTGGTTGGTTTCAAAGAAACTCTTGGTTCTTGCTCTAACCTTGCAGGCCACAATTGTTTTTTCAGTTTCATAATCATAAAAATCTTCAGTTTGCAAAAGTGTGAATCCAAGTACAGATGACGACAGGCTTAAGCACAGCTACATGGAGAGGTAACAGGGAACTGGGAAGAATACTCAGGAAACCCCAAGGGGTCAATTAACAGGAACTAACCACTAAAGGGCATTACCTTTAAGTGGCTGCAAGTGCTCCAATGCAGCAGTAAACATTGTCTGTTTCATTTGCAGCCAAGTTGTTGTCTTTGTTCAGGACATGGGTAAATTACCAGGAAACAATATTTGCTCTGAGCAAATAAGGTTGACTGCATCTAACATTAAGATGGCTTCAAAACAAAGGGAAAATATCTTCATTTCATTTTTTTAAAAAACAAAATCAAAAGTGAGCATCCTATCTGGCAAGGAGCAAGTTTAACCATGAGGATAGGTTAATAGCTACCTTCATGCTTAAAGTGCAGGACTGAGCCAGGTACACCTGTAATTCCAGGGACTCGGGAGGCTGAGGAAGCAGGATCACAAATTCAAAGTCAGCCTCAGAAATTTGGTGAGGACCTGAGCAACTTAGTGAGACCCTGTCTCAGAATAAAAAAATACAAAGGGCTGGCAATGTGGCTCAGTGGTTAAGTACTTCTGCATTCAATCCCCAATTTAAAAAATTAAATATAAAAATTAAATGCAGGACTAAAATCACACAATCTAGAAACTGGTAGGAGCAGTATTTGTCTTTTTGTTGACCAAATATGCAATTTCTGATCTAAGATGAAACAGACAATAGATGCATTTAAAAAGCAGAGAGAAAAAATGGAAATAATACTTTTTCTAAAAACCAATTAGCAATAAAATACACAAAAACATATGTTTTTAAAATATGTCTTAGGGCTGAGCATAGTAGCAGATGCATGTCTGTAATCTCAGCAGCTTGGGAGGCTGAGGTAGAAGGATCACAAGTTCAAAGCCAGCTTGATCAATTTAGAAAGGTCCTAAGCAACTTAACGAGATCCTGTCTCAAAATAAAAATAAAAAATAAAAATAAATAGAAAGGGCTAGGGATGTTGCTCAGTGGTTAATCACCCTGGGTTCAATCCTGGTACCAAAAAAAATAATAATATTTATATATTATATAATGATATAATATTTATATATATATTATATATATGTGTGTGTGTGTGTGTGTGTGTGTGTGTGTCTGAGGGACAAACATGCAGATTTGAGGAGGGTAACTTGTTTTTTGAAGCCAAAATAGGATTATTTTCAGAACCATCAGCATCCTAATTCAGATATAATTGAGTTAAGAGACCAGGGTAAGGTGAGAGGCACTTTAAGGTTAGGAACTCTCATCAGAATTAGAAATGGCAATGCTTCTCTTATTCCCTCTTAGGTCACAGAGGATTCACAGTAATACATCAAATGACAACATAATGCACACTACGGAGAACGGATCTGGAAGGCACATAAGGACACAGGACACACACCTCAATAACTACTTCCTGCGACACAACACAGACCCAGGCCCTGCTCCTTCTATTGCCGGTGATGTTTGGTCACATCTGTTTGGATATAGGCCATTTCTCAAGCTATGTTACAACCCTGAGCCCTTCTAACACCATGTTTCAATACTGAGGGAGCATCAAAGATACGATTCTCCAGGTAACTTAAGGTAGGAGAGCACTTGACAGCAAGAATCAAACATTTTGCCATGCTGGAAGGCAAAATAAGAACTGGTTTTCTTCCCAGAAGCCTGATGTGAAAAAAAAAAAAAATCATGGCAGTTGCTCTGCATCACGGTGTTTATTTACATCAGTCCTCTGGTTACCTCTAGGAATTGCTTAATATAAATTAAAGACACCTGTCTTTTTCTTATTGGAATGGTATAAACACTTCAAATTATAAAATTTGTTTTTGCTAACACCAATTTGCATACAAATAGCTCAACTGTAGGCTTCTTGGCCTTTTTAGAATGAATATTTTAAAATATGTATTGCTTATAATTTATGAAGAACAGTCACCAAGTTACAAAGTTACTAGAAAACAACCAGGAGGCCATCAAATATATAGGAAAAGGTTCTAACAACACAAGCAACTAAGGCTAAATCTGAGTTGGCTTATAAAAACCCTTGGAGTATTTATTACTGTCATTGCTGCATTAACCCTCTTCATCTAACTCTGAAAAGCTATGTCCTCCTCACCGCCCACCTCCAATCCAGGAATGGGAAGCAATTCCGCTTCCTGCGCACAGAAGAGGCTGCAGTTCCCAGGTGGCCGGTGCACATCCTTGGCCTCTTTCAACAGCGAAAGATTTGGGTCCTCCTGCTACCCTGCTCAGCAATATGTAGAGGCGCTTCTATGCACAGAAGTGACAGGGCTGAAGCAGAGTCAGGGCGGAGACCTCGGAATACAAGGCGTGCCAGCCCTCGTGGCTCGTCCCAAACCTAAACTCTAGTCCCTGTTAAAAGGCAGTGCCAGCCCAAACCCCAGTGCAGCAAAAGGGCGAAGGGGCAGAGCCAATGCGCCTTTCCCAAGGAGCCCTACTGTTAACCTGCCGCTGGGATTAGGGCCACCGATCCCTTAACGCATCTGCCCGAGTACTGCACCGGCCCAGGTCCGGGTGGCGGGGGCGCTCGGCTACAGCGTGGGGAGCTCAAGGCGCTCGGCGCGCAACCCCATCATCCCCGGAGCCGGGGTGGATCCGGGAAGGGGGAAAGCTGAGCGCTGTCCATGGGGAAAACGAGCTCCTAAACCCCTGCCACAATCAGTACAGGCAAAAATAAAATGCTGGCAACAAGTGGGAGGTGCAGACCCCCACGGCCAGGGCCGGCTGGCCCGGGCGCCGGCAGAGCAGAAGGGGACAAACGCAGGATCACCGGGCTCTGCCACCCCCGCTCCCCACCCGTCGGGCCTGCGACCCTCTAGTTCAGTCCGCGGGGCTGGGGACTGAAGGACTCCGAGCCCCGCGCAGCCCCGAGGCGCCACCGCGGAGACCCGGGGTCGCCCGCCCACCCTCCCGCCTGCGCACTCACTGCTGCATTCATCGTCTGCGCAGAGTTTGTGCTCCGAGAAGCGCCGGCCGGTGCTCGGGTCCGGTTGGCCCGGCACTCGCCAGGGCGGCCCAAGCACGAGCAGCCAGAAGAGCAGCCCCGGCGCCGCAGCCATGTTGTGGTCACCTCCAGAAGCCGGTGACGCGGTGGAGGAGGCCGGGGCGGGCGCCGGCGGGCGGTGCCGGGGGCGGGGCGCGGGGGGGCGGGTGGGAAGCAAGATGCGGAGGGGCGGCGCCCGGGAAGATTTGAGCCGTTCCCGAGTGACACGTCAGCAGGGACTCCAGTGGGGATGCAGGGTCTACTGCAGGAGGCCAGGAGCTGCGTCCTCCCTCTCCAGGCCTGAGCCTCTGCTCGCTGCCTTGGCAACCGGGACTCTATTTTCCTCGCCCAATCGCTGCCTTTGCTCCAGTCCCCTCGCAGGCGACCCTCCGCGTGATTCCATTCGTCGCCCACCCCTCTGCGCCACACCAACAGGTCGTTCCTGGCTTCTTCCTGCAGCTTCTGATTTCTAGTCCATGCTGAACCAGCCCATGCCACTTCACCATCACCCCCAAACCCCATCCCTGGGTTGGGACCTCCTTTTCTGAACTATCAAATCCCACCCATGGTGACTTGCACAGTTTAGGCTCTAGTTCCAGGCTCCCTTCCTTCAGACTCCCTGAGGTTCCTTGGGGTCCCCATCCCATGATCCCCTTTGATTAGGAAAGGGGGAGGTGAATGGAATGGTGGGTGAGGGTGTAAATTGAAGACAGTGGCCTGCTTGTTTTTAAGGAGAGGATAGGTGGGGGCACAGAGAGGTGGACAGTGGCCCTCAGGCCAAGATCCTGAGATTCCTGTCCTTATCCATATGTGGAAAAGTAATTTAATTCAACACCAGTATTTTGAACTTCCATTTTGTGCATCCATTCATGCCAGACACTCGACAAAGCTCTAGCATGATTTGGGAGATGATGAAAGTCAAAAGACAAGATATCTGACCCTGGTCTGAAAAAGATCACAAGGTAGTGGAAACCAAATGATATAAAAACGATTAAGAATAAATGTCAGAGAATAACACTATTGAAAAGTCGCTAAAATTATTGCGAGCTTTCTTCATGCCCAGTTGTTATTCTAAGGGTTTTGTATGCATTTAATCTTCATAACAATACTACCTTACAATAATAGGCCCTGTTCCAATCATTATTTTAGAGTTGAGTAAATTGAGGTATTCACACATCTAGAGAGTAATGGAGCTAAGATTCAAAAGCAGGTGGTACCCTCCCTCCCTTTTCATCACAACTCTATCAACCAACGAACAATTGTACTTTCTGACAAGAGGAGCAAAATCTTATTTAAATCATAATACAGCGAATCATCAACATATGCAGTTAAGGGTCAAGCTTGCCAGCCCAGGGAAGAGTGGCTCCGATGCATCCATCCTTGGTGGGGCAGTTCGTAAATATTTGTCTATGATCAGGGGCTTCTCACTGCCTTCTCTGCTAAGGTTGTTCATCAGCCTTGAACAATGAATGCATCTGTTGGTTTCCCAAATTTATTGGATTTTTTAAAACCTAGAGAATCAAATGTGTTCCACTATGCAGTTCATAATGTTGAATAAAGAAAAAGATGGAAAAGTGATATTCACAAACATTTGTCTATAGGGGTGGTGAGAGGTTCCCATGGGTCCAGTGTACTTCTGATGCTTTCTGGAGAGGCAGTGGATCATAGACAGATATTGTCTGTCTGAGTACTAGTTCATTGTTCCTTTCTTTTCTACTATATAGTTATATGTTACAGAATTTTGGTCATGTCTAATAGGCATCTCTAACTTAATATGTTTAAAACTGAACTCATTTTCTCTCTCAAAACCTGCCCCTTTCAGTCTTCCTTATCTCAGATAGGAATAGGAATGGCAATTTAATTCCTATCATCCAGGTGCTCAAAGCCCAAAACTTATAAACCATCCTTAACCTCTTTTCTCTAACACTCCAAGTTCAATCCATGAGATAATATTGTCTTTATTTCCACTACTTTGCTGAGGTAAAATTGACCTACAATAACTTGTACATGTTAAAGTGTATGATTTGGGGCTGGAGCCATGGCTCAACACTTACGGCACTTGCCTGGCATGCGCAAGTATGTGAGTTCAAACCCCAGTACCATGTACACAACCAAGTCAGGGAGCAACGAAAGCCATGTGAAAACCTAAATAAAAATTGCTTCTCTCTGTCTCCCTCTTTCTTAAAAAAAAAAAAGTGTACGATTTGATAAATTTTGACATGAATAGACCCATAAGACCATCACCACAATCAAGGTAATTAACACATTCATCATCCCAATAAGAGTATTCGTGATTCTTTGTAATCCCTTCCCTCACCTTTTCTGGCTGCCTCTAAACATGCTTCTGTCATCATAGATTATTTTGCATTGTTTAGAATTTGACATAAATTATACAACATTTTTTCTGAGTTCCTTCACTCAGCATAAGCATTTGAAACACATCCATAATCTGACCAGTCTTTACCATCTACTATGCCAACATCCAGCCCAAACCAACATCACAGCTCACCTGAATAGCATTCCCTGTCCTTGCTTCTGCCCTTACCTTTCCAACATCTGTTGTTCAGATAGCAATGAGAGTAATACTTTTAAATATAATTTGATTGTGTCTCTCCTCTGCTCAAAATCTTCCTATTACTTGGGGCTGGAGTGGTGGCTCAGTGGTTTATGGCACTTTCCTGGCATACACGAGGACACAGGTTTGAACCCAAGCACCACCCACATACACAACAAAGTGTTGGAGCAATGAAAGCCACATGGAAAACTAAATCATAAAATTGATTCTTTCTCTCTCTCTCTCTCTCTCTTACTGTCCCTCTCTTAAAAAAAAAACAACTTCCTATTACTTCCCATTTCCAAATAAAAGTTTTGTTACTTTATTTTGTACTGCCCTGTCTTATTTAATTCCCCTTGTCCTTTTACCCCCATTTCCTAACATTCTTCCCTTGCTTTGCTAGTCCCACTTAAAAACACCAAGCCTACCCCTGCTTCACAGCATTCACATTTGCAGCATTGCCACAACCTGAACTCCCCCAAGAGCCTGCCTGGCTAACTCATTCCCTGACTTTGTCGTGTCTCTGTAGCAGCGGCATATCATATGATGGAGTCCTTCCCTGACCACCCTACATAAAACAGAACTCCTTGCCATGACTGTCAAGCCGCCATTCTGCTTTAGAGCACTTTCCACTTGCATTACATTTGTTTATCTACTTGATCGCCCCTAACCCAACCTCAAAGACAGTCTCCATTGAGAAAAGGGGATTTGTTTTGTTCACTGCTGTTACATCAGTGCCTGGGGAAATGTCTGCAAGGTATGAGGGACTCAACAAATGATTTGTTGGATGAATCCATGGTTTCTCTCATACTATAAATACACTGCACTACTATCCCAAACAGAGCCCCCACGTATAAATAGTACTGAGAGGAAATATGCCATGAGAACAGGGCATTTAATGTCCACCTCTCAGTGGCATGCACCCTCAACTCCAGGAATGTACCTTCAAATATATTTGTTATTGAACAGGGACATATTTGTTGTGGAGTGGTGAAAGTGAATGAGATCTCACCATACTTTTTTTTTTCTTACATGCTACTAGAATATTTAAGCAAATTTTTAAAAAGTATTTTTTATCTTTTCTTGTTTCCATGTAGAATTGAATTAATGAGAATTCATTGGTGGAAAAATTAAAATAGCAAAATGATCCAATTGAATATTATTTTACTGATATTTACTTTGACTCATAATGAGATATACTTTAATATGTATGGTCAGCATTCCCAGTGACTGAAAAACTAACTACTTAATTTGTAGAGTTTTCAACATTTTATAAGTATTATTTTTACATTTTTTTATTGATGCATTTTAGTTTTACATAAAGAAACCATTTGTTGTTATACTTTTATACATGCCAACATAACAATTTATTGTGACTCAGTTCCCTCCCCAGCATAACCCTCCCCTTTATCTGTATTATCTTTTTAAATTATTGCTTTAAAGAGATATTATGCAGTATGGTGGATAATAAGAAAAAAAATCCCAACCAATGACAATGAGGGAGGTAGTAGTAGTTCTTTCTGCCAGCATATGTATAATTAGTGAATCAACATTCACTTTTACTCATAGTATTCAAATATGAGGCACTGATACTTAACGTAAACTCTAATCTCAAGTGTATTATTTGTTAACACCTCAAGGGGAATTCTTACTGGGTAAGGGATGAGTAATTGTTAAAGATTTAATGTGTCCGGTTTGGGTGGAGGGGGCTTGGGAATATAAGGTATGGAGGGTTCCTAACCTGAAGGGAATTGCAATCTGAATAAGACAAGTGAATATATCTGAAACAATAAATGGCAGCATAATAACATGCATCACTGCAAACTTGCCATGGTACCTGCTCAGGAGCATCCACAAGGTCTAACTACAGTTATCAGGAAGAACTTCCTCATTGTCAATGATGAAACTACTCGGTCCCAGAGAATGGTGTAAAACATTTATTGAGGACTTCTTTCCAAGCGGGGTAACATTAAACAACCCCACCAATAGTGGACAAAATACAGACAATAGTTTTCAGACATTGAACAATAAATGGCATAAGACAATGATCTCTAAAATGAAGTTGACTATGTGAGATGAGTGCTATGATTGTTCCTACTTATTCCCCGAAGAGAGTTTTTTAGTTCACAGCCAGGGAAGGAAAACTCAAATCAGAAATCTCCTGAATTTAAGAGACAGACTTTTCAGTCTGGAGAAGCCAATTCAGCTAGGATTCACAGAGCAGAATAGAAAGAGTGTGCCCTAGCTCTCCAGACATCTGTAGAGGGTACTCCTGAAGTCTGTGGCTAAGTAACAATAGGCACACACCTAGGAACTACCTGGAGCCTGAGGCCTGAGAAAAAACCATCAGAGGAATAGGATAGAGCGCAGTGGCAATTGTTGTAGTGTTGAACAGTTTTTGCAGGCGGAGTGGAAAAATCTTTAATAAACACAGGGTATCAAGTAGAGTGTTCAGTAAAAATGAAAAGTTAACCCAAGATTAAAGGCAACTCTGGGGCTGGAACGGTGGCTCAGCGGTTACGGTGCTTGCCCAGCATGCATGAGTACACGAGTTCAAACTCCAGCACCCATGTACACAACTAAGTGTCAGAGCAACAAAGCACCCACGTACACAACTAAGTGTCAGAGCAATGAAAGCCATGTGAAAAACTCAAAAAAAAATTGGTTCTCCCTCTCTCTCTTTCTATCTCTCTTTTTTTAAAAAAAGGGCAACTCTGGTTCTACCTAACAGAGTCTTAAAAATATAAAAACCTTTCTAAGACAAATTTACTATATTACAGAACACAGCTTGAGAACACGTACAAGAACACAAAATATCCAGCACCCAACAAGTTAAATTTACGATGCCTTGAAATAAGAAAATACAACCCATAATGAAAAGAAAATCAATAGAAATTATCATAAATGATGCTGTGATAGAGTTATTACACAAGGACATTAATATATTACACATGTTCAAGATGCTATAAACAAACAAAAGCATGTAAAGGAGAAAAAAGAAGATATAAGATGGTCAAACTTAGATAAAGAAAACAACGGCTGAGATGAAAATTACACTAAGTGAGATTAACAGCAGATTGGACATTGCATAATTAAGTCAATATCAGTGAACTGAAGATGTAGCCATATGAACTCTCCAAAATGAAACATACAGAGAAAAGAGACCGAAATGAACAGAGCATCAGTGTGCACAACTTCAACCAGTCCAATATATGTGTTAGAGGAGTTCCTAAATAGATGAGAAAATACATTTGAAGAAATAATAAATGAAAGTGTTCCAAATTTGATGAACACTCACAGATTCAAAAAGCTCAATGAACCCCAAGCACAAGAAAAATCATGAAGATGACACATTGTACATCAAAATGCTTACCAGTACTAAGAAAAAAATTTGAAAATCACCTAGAGAAAAACAGATGTACAAAGGAGTGAAAATAAAATGACAGACTTCAAAAACCATCCAAGCCAGAAAATAGTAAATCAGCATTTTTAAAGTCCTGAAAGAAAAAAAACTGACACACTGGAATTGCATACCAAATGAAAATAATTTCAAAATGCAAAAGAATTAAGTTAAACCCTACCACATACAAAAATGAACTCAAAATGAACCACAGACCTAAATGTGAAAACTCAAAGTGGATCACAGGTCTAAATATAAGAATCCAGGCATGGTGGCACATACGTATAATCCCAGTGACTCAGTAGGCTGAGGCTGGAGGATTTCAAGTTCAAAGCCAATCTCAGCAACTTAGTATCTCAAAAAAAAAAAAAAAAAACCCCAGTAAGAACTAAAACCCTACAACCAGAAGAAAGCCATTAGACAATGGCTTCTTAGATATGACACCAAAAGCCCAAACACCAAAAGAAAAAATGAAATGAATTTCATCACATTTAAAACTTTCAAAGGATACCATCAAAGAAAGTGAAAACACAAATCACAGAAGAAAATATTTACAATTCATATGTTAGTAAGGGACTTGTATCCAAAATAAATAAGCAATTCCTATTGTTCAATAAGAAAAAGACAACATGGACAAAGGATTTGAATAAACATTTCTTCAGAGAAAATATTCGAAAGCCAATAAGCAGATGAAAGGATACTCAGCATCATTAACCACTAGGAAAATGTAAAACCTTAGTGAAATACTATTTTATGTATATTAGGATGCTTATAATTAAAAAGATAATAACACAAGTGTTGTCAAGGATGTGGATCAATGGAGCACTCATATTGCTGGTAGGAATACACTACAGACCTAAATGTAGGAACTGAATCTATACAACTTGTAGAAGAAAACAGGAAAAAAATGTTTGTGACATTAGGTTTGGCAGAGATTTTAAAAACTAAACCCTCTCTCCATTCATCCCCATCTCAATAAATCAGACTTAAGAACTTTTACTCTCACTTCCACATTCATTGTTATGAAAATTGAAAGTTAAGCCAAGAGACTAGGAGAAAGTATTTGCAAAATATATCTCACAGGGAATGAAATCCAGAATACATGAATAAATCTTGCAACCTAGTGATAAGAAAAGCAACCCAATTTGAAAAAAATGGGCAGATTTTTTTCCTCACCAAAGTAGATACATATGAGGTGAATGTGCACATGAAAGGACACCCAACGTAATTTGTCATTAGCGAAATGCCAATGGAAACTACAATATTATTATACACACAGTAAGATGTCTAAAATCTAAGACTGATCACAACAAGTGTTGAAAAAAGAAGACGGCCATTGTATCTCTTATAGAAGTGTTGGCTGTAATATGTGGTATAACCAATGGCACAAATTGTTGAAAAACAGCTTGGTAATTGCTTTAAATATTAAACCACATCTGCCATACAAGCCTAATCTTTCCATTCAAAAGTGCTTACTCCTGAGGAATAAAAGTATATGTCCACAGTGAGACTTTCACACAAATGCTCATAGTGGTTTCACTGGTAATAGTCAAAAAACCCCAGATATCCA
Source organism: Aplodontia rufa (assembly GCA_004027875.1). NCBI lineage: Eukaryota > Metazoa > Chordata > Mammalia > Rodentia > Aplodontiidae > Aplodontia > Aplodontia rufa. Next base: position 8,873 of record PVKS010007822.1, on the reverse strand, counting down.
TCAACAGGCAAATAGATAATAAATTTTGGAAATTTAGTCAGCAAAAATAAAGAACTATTAATACTAGCAACAACAGGGATTCTGAATTAAACAAACCAGACAAAAAGTAATATGTACTATAAAATTCCTTTTTTTTTTTTTGGTACTAAGGACTGAAATCAAGGGTTTTCTACAACTGAACTATGTTCCTCAGACCTTTTTTAGATTTTATTTTGAAACAGGGTTTTGGTCAGTTGCCCAGACTGACATCAAACTTGTGATCCTCCAGCCTCAGCCTCCTGAATAGCTGGAATTACAGACTTTTGTCACCACCTCCTAACAGATTCAGCTATATTTAAAGGTAACTAGAGAGTTATAAACCAGGAGAACCCTAGTAAAGGTCTTAGTAAAAAATAAAAATACTATGATTGGTCACAGTCATTAGTCACAGAAAATTACAACAAATATCCATTTCTCTGTCATGTTGACTGGCAGTCTCTCACCTTTTCTCTTAGTTTTAGCTTTGTGTGTGTGTGTGTGTGTGTGTGTGTGTGTGTGTGTACTAGTATCATCTTCTATGCCAGTGCCTAGGAGATGGCACAACTGTGCCCAAGGACCCTAATCTTGGGTCTATCTCCAAGGGTGGAGAGTGACTTGATCTTTATTATAATCTCCACAGTGGGACCTCCTAAAAGATAAACAGGCCTTTCTGTTTCCTCCTTAGTAAGTGTAGTGGGAGGATGGTAAGAGCCCTATCCTGCCACAAAATAAGTGATAAAATATATTTTGGTGCAAACTGTAAACACCAAAGAGTTGAAAGAAAGAGGAACATAAAAGATAGGCAGTGGGATTTGAGCTAAACCTTGGTAAGTATGTAGGATTCAGATTCTAAAAAGAGAGGTAAGGGCAAATGAAGTAAACAGCATAAGAAAACACTCATCAGAAAGCAACGTGTTTAAGGGGTAGCAAACACACTTCATCTTGCTAGAGTGAAAGGATTCTAAGGAATAATGGATGCCAAATTTGTGTGCTTGGGATGGGTCAGATTATGAAAGCCTTTGAAAATCAAGCATAAGAATTTAGGCTTAATAGAATAAAAATACAGAAAGCTATTAGACTTTAATTAAAGGGCTCATACAACTAAAGTGAAATTTAAGCAAGTATCCTGTTCTGAGAGCCAAGGAGCCTGGAGATTTGTGCTGGGCATGACCAATAGGGATAAGGCCCTCCCCACAATTAAAAAGTCATGTCTAAGCGTAATGTTCTATAGGAGTTAAATACAAGGTGAGTCTTCTGCCAGCATACACTATTTGTCTAGCCCTGACAAACATTATTTCCTTTTCAACTGTACAAAGAAAGAGACTCAAACATCTGAAACTGCCACTAATATACAGCATGTATAAGAGTTCCTGTTTCTGGTTCTGCCTAATTTACCTTGGCACTCTTTTTGCGGAAGTCAAATATTTGGTACATTGAAACAAATGCAGAACAGATATTGGGTATGTGGCTTGTACAAATCAATTTCCACAGTGTACACTGTTTGACTTTGTCCATTTGGTTTTCAGATAAGAACTACTTCCTTACCAAGGCACCAGCAGAGGCAGGGAATGTAGTTAAAAGGATTGTACTAGGAATCAGTAGTCTAATTGTGTGACTTCAGACAAGTCATTAAATTTTCTGAGTCTCAGATACCTCATCTATAAAATCTTGGGCCAAAGCTAAAACTTTATAGTTTGTTTTTTTTTTTTAAGAAAAACTGAGATAATATATAAAGGATTGCCCATTTATGTTGCTTAAATAATTAAATAGCAAAATCCTGGGCTGTTGCAGACAATATACCGTGTTGACAATGGAACAAAAGTCTTGGCAAATTGATGGTTTTGTCACTGAGGAGACATTTTTAGATAGTGCCTACCCTGGAAACTATTCTCTTCTCACTGAAAGAAAGCAAGGTCAGGGGCTGGAGCGGTCGCTCAGCAGTTACAGTGCTTGTCTGGCATGTGTGAGGATGTGGGTTTAAACCCCAATACCATATACAGAATGAAATGTTGGAGTAATGAAAGCCACATGAAAAATTAAATAAAATTTGATTTGTTTCTTTCTCTTTCTGTCACTGTCCCTTTATCTCTTTACAAAAAGAAAAAAGAAAGAAAAGAAAGCAAGGCTAGCAACATCCTCCCAAGGTGTGCTTGGAAGATCAAAAGTACCTCCTGGAGGAGATACTGAGAGTAAAGAAGAACATATTCTATAGAATAACATATAATCCAAGCCAACCTATAACAGACCATACATAGAGGAAAGCAAACCCTCCTAAATCTTCAGCATTTTCACTTATTCATTCAGTATAAAATTAGAAACAGGACCATAAAAACTATTGTGAACTTACCTGGGAAAAGTAAGTTCTCTGGAATTAGTAAGAAAGCTCATTTTCCTATCTAAATCCATATGCAATGTAAAATGGTATGGAATATGTAGAGGATCAGTATAAGAAATCAAATCCAAATGATGAAATAGAGAATCTAAATATGATCTGATACTTCCCTTATTTCTCATTGATTTCTTAGAACCATCACTAGAAATATAATAGTAGCTACATCTATAATGTAAATTTCCTAGAAATCATATTTTAAAAAGTAAAATATGTGAACTTCATTTTAACAATGCATTTTATTTAATTCAATATATCCAAAATGCCATCATTTTAACTTGTAATCAATATAAAATATTGTGCTATTTTACATTCTTTAATTCAAATGAAGTTGTTGAAATCAGACATGTGTTTTACACTATGACACATCTCAGTTCAAGCAAAGCACATTTAAAGACATCCATAGCTCATAAAGTAGAGATTAGAAATTAACACTAGTCCATACCATATATTTGCACTTATGTTAAAGAAAATCCAAGCCTAAAATTGTTTTTTAGAATTTAAAATATTTTTGGCCAATCTCTCTTGGACATTCTACAGAACTGAGAATGACTGAGGATATCTCAAAAACCCATTTTTTGTGATTGTTGTTGTTGATTGTTGTTAGAGGTTGAGATTTCTGTTGGGATATCTGAGGATTTCATTGTCCTTTCAGGTAAATCTGAAGTCTGTAATCAAAAAGTATAAGATATGTCATCATTAGTCTTCTACACCTGTCAATCTTTTATTATGTTTCATTGTTATCTTAAATACTTTTACTTCTTGACAAAGAAATAATCACATTTAAATGGATAATAATTTGCATGAAATCCCTTTTCTTTTAAAGCAAACTTATATGAAAACACAGTTGCAGTTAAGACCAGAGCATGTTACTTGTTTGCACCAATGTTTCTTGATAGAACTCTATAGGTATTTTGGTTTGGACAATCCTACTATCTGTCTCTGTCCCTGTCCCTGACCAAAAAATGTTAGTATTTTCCTCAGTCATGGTAACAACAACAACAAAATGCCCTCCTGCATTTCCAAACTTCTCTTGATAAGAATAGTACCATCCTCCTAGTTTGAGTAGCACTGCTTGGAACTTTTGTTAAAATCTCATCAGTTAACAAAGCATCCTTGGTTTTAAGTATTCTATATTCTATAGTTTCTCTTATCTGCTAAAAGGAAAGGATCGAAAAAAACATTTAAAAAACCAAAAGGAGTCTGTAATCTCAGCAGCTAGAGAGGCTGAGGCAGGTGGATTGCAAGTCAAAGTCAGCTTCAGCAATTTAGGGAGACTATGAGTAACTTAGAGAGACCCATCTCAAAATAAAAAATAAAAAGGGCTGTTGATGTGGCTCAGTGGTTGAGCACCTCTGGGTTCAATTCCCAGGACCAAATAAATAAATATAAAAATAAAAATCCAAGAGGAATAAAATCTCAAAGAAACCCAAAGGCCTTTGTCGATTCAAGTGAATTTGCTTCACAAGTTTTTGCCCTATTAAAGTTAACACCTCCTTAAAGGATATATTGCACGACTGAATTTATATTTTCTGACCTCCAAAAGGGGTCTTATATTTTTATACTTCCTTCTTCCAAGACTTACTCCCTCTTTTGCACTGTGCAATCTTAAATTTAAATCTGAATTTAAATTGTGTTGATTTTTCAAGTTGCATTGATTTTTCATTGCGTTAATAGTCAAATTGATACAATTTGAATTATTGAAATGGATGGGGAGGGATTTCTTTCTTTTTAATGAAAATTCCTGTTTCTTAATTAGAACCTAGGGGAATATAGGTTGACAGTATGTAGAGTCATCAGGATGATAATTGTAATTAAATAAACATATCAGTTCACTAAAGCTGATTTCATTTACCCCTTTATAATCAGCTTTCTCCACTATAGAATAGCATAATTAGTCCTAACATTGACATCCACTAATTGTATATTAGAGTTTGTAATGAAAACAAGGCAGAGTTAGTGACTATCATAATGATTGAGATGTGTTTTGACATTAGTAATTATTATCATTATTATTTTCAAGGTGGGGGCTCTTGCTATGTTGCAGCTGGACTCAAGTGATGCTCCTGGCTTAGCCTTCTGAGTAGTTAGGACTATAGTCACCAAACCAGCCCAGGAATTATTTTTTAGTAGGTCTCTTTTTGGACAAAAATTCACTAACTGATTATGTATATTTAAAATTATTTTCCTGAGCAATATACAGATTTGATGAAATTTCCATAAAAATACCAATGACATTTTTCACAGAAGCAGAAAAAAGCAGTCTTAAAATTCATTCAGAAAAATGAAAGACTCATAAGACCCAATGCAATTCTAAGTCACAAAAGCAATGCTGGAGGCATTATACAATACCCGACTTCAAATTATACTACAAAGCTTTTGTAATAAAAAGTGCATGAAACTGGCATAAAAACAAATACATGGACCAATGGTACAAAATAGAAAAACAGAGAAAAACCCACACTGATACAGTCATTTGATCCTTGACAAAGGTGCCGAAAACATACACTGGAGAAAAGACAGCCTTTTAAACAAAAGGTTCTGGGAAAACTGGTTATCCATATGTAGAAGAATAAGACTTAACACTTATCTCTCATCTTGTACAAACTCAAAATAGACCAAAAACCTAGGAATTAGACCAGGAGAAAATGAAGAAACCTCTAGAAGAAAATGTCAGTTGAACACTCCAGCATACAGGTATAGGCAATGACTTTCCCAGTAGGAGCCCTACAACTCAGGAAATAATGCCCAGAAGTAATAAATGGGATGGCATCAAATTAAAAAGTTTCTACACAGCAAAGGAAACAATTAGGAATGTGAAAAGAGAACCTACAGACAGGGAGAAAATATTTGCTGGCTACTCTTCTGACAGAGGATTAATACCTACACTATAAAAGGAACTAAACAAAAAAACCTTAACATCAAGAAACCAAGTGACCCAATTAATAAATGGGCAAATGAATTAAGCAGATACTTCTGAAAAGAAGGAATACAGATGGTCAACAAATTCATGAAAAAATGTTCAACACCATTAGCAATTAGGGAAATGCAAATTAAACTACATTGAGATTTCATCTCCAGTCAGAATGGCAGTCATCAAGAATACAATCCATAATAAATGCTGGAGAGAATATGGAGAAGAAAGAACACTTTTACACTGTTGGTGGGATTGTAAATAGTACTCCACTATGGAAATCAGTATGGAATTTCCTCAGGAAGGTGTGGAACCACCACGACCCTGTTATGGTTTGAATGTGAGGTGTACCAAAAAGCTCACGTAACAATTTGGGAAGGCTCAGGTGAAATATTGGGTTATAAAAGCCTTAACCCAATCAGTGAGTTAACTGGCAACTGTGGGCTGTTAGAGTGTGGCTGGAGTAGGTGGGTCACTGGGAACGTAACTTTGGGGTATATATTCTGCATTTGGTGTGGAGTTTTGTTCTCTCTGTTCTGCTTCCCAATGTGACGCCTTGAGCTCCTTCTACCCTGGAGCCATGCCTACCACCATGCTGTACAGCCTCACCTAGAGCCCCAAAGATAGGAGCCGGTCTTCTCTGGACACTGACCTCTGAAACTGTGAGCCCCTAAACAAACCTTTTCCTACTAAAATTGTTCTTGTTAAGTGGTTTAGTCATGGCAGCAAAAAAGCTGACTAAAACAGACCCAGCTATACCACTCCTTGTTTTTTTTTTTTAACAAAGAGGGACTGTGTGTGTGTGGTGGGGGTGGGGAAGGGAGGGAGAGAGAGAGCATTGTCTGACACTTCATTGTGTATGTGGTGCTGGGATACAAATCCATGTACTTGAGCATGCCAGGCAAGTGCCATAACCACCCAGCCACAACTCCAGCCACCACTCCAGCCCCACTCCTTGGTACTTATCCTAAAGAATTAGTCATCATTCTACAGCAATACATACATGTCCATGTTTATGGCAACACAATTCACATTAGCCAAACTGCAGAACCAGACAAGGTGCCCATCAACAGATGAATGGCTAAAACAAAAAACAAACAAAAAAAAAAAAGTGGTATATCTACTCAATGGAGTTTTATTCAGCCACAAAGAAAAATGAAATTATCTTTTTCAGGAAAATGGATGGAACTTGAGACCATTATGTTACATAAAATAAGCCAAACTCAGAAGGTCAAGGGTCATATATTTTCTTCTATATGTGGAAACTAGAGAGGTTAAAGGAAAAGAAAGGTGAAAATCAAGTGGAGATCAGTAGAGTAGAGGAAATAGACTAGGGAGAGGGAGAAGGGAGGGAAAAAGAAAAATACTGGGGAATGATATTGCTCAAATTATGGTGTTTTATTGTGCATGTTTATATATGCAACAAATCCCACCATTATGTATAACTATAATGTACTAACAAAACTGGCAAAAAATGTAAAAATGCAAAAAAGTAACAAATGAAAAAAATCCTTTTATGTATGTGTGTATGTACATATGCAGCCTAGCCAAACCCTTATTGTGGACATAAACAGCAGTTGGTACTCTAGAAGAGCAGTCAGCAAATTATGGCTGACAGGCCAAATCCACCCTGACACTTCTTTACTTTTCTTCATTCCTTTTGTTTTCTTTTTCATACATGGGGGTCTTAGGCTGGAGAGGTAGCTCAGCAATAGAGCACTTCCCTGGCATTTGCCAAGACCTGGGTTAGATCCCTAGCACCACATACACAACTAAGTGGAAGAAAAACAAACAAACAAACAAAAATAAATAAAAAATAAATTTAACTCTTTCTCCTCTATTAATGGACAAGGATATAAGGAATTTAGTAGCTCCACTTTGAACCATGATAGAGTAACTGCTACTGGACTAGACTTCCTGACAGGAAGAGTATAAAACTAGAAAAATTACTTAAAGTAAGCATTTTCAGGTATTAATTTCAGACATGATTGTAGGCCTCGAGCACAAAACACACAGGTGAACTCTATAATCAGGAAGGTGAAGCTCAAGTAAGATCAGGAAATTATCAAAGTTCAAGATTGTCAAAGTGGTTGGAACGTTGCAGTCAAAATACCTGAGCTATGTATGGTGTGTATATATGAGTGTGTGTGTGTGTGTGTGTGTGTGTGTGTGTGAGAGAGAGAGAGAGAGAGTGAGAGAGAGAGAGAGAGAGAGAGGGAATACTACAGGCCTGGAGGGAATTCACTGTTGTTGCAAATGTGCCACATGAGACTCTTTAAGGTTCAGCAGAGTTTGCCTACTGTAAAGAAAAGCCTGAAAAATGATACTAAAAGTCATGCAATGCTGGGAGAAATTAAGTTTCCAGCCCTGTCAGGTTGGAGAAAATTTACTAATATGTTAAGTACTTAATTGAAAATTCAGAACTAAGTCTTAGCAGAAAGAACCACACATAAAAAGACTAAGGGGAAATGATTAGAACTCAATGATTTGAAATCAAATCTGACTCATTCTAAATATGAATAAAACCAACCCTGACAAAAACTAAAGAATCCACCAGTAATTAAGCTGTATGACGCATAAAGCAGAATATCCTTTAGCAAAGACAACATAATTCAGACTTCCTATAATGAATCATCTATAAATCTCCAGAAAACAATTAAAATTTACAAGATTAACCAAAGACCAGTGGAACCGAATAGAAGATCCTGAGACAAATCCCCATATCCTTAACTATTTGATATTTGATAAAGGGGGCAAAAGTATAGTTTGGAAGAAAGATAGCCTGTTCAACAAATGGTGTTGGACAAACTGGACAGCCATATGTAGACAACTGAAGCTGGATCCTTATCTTTCACCCTGCACAAAAATTAAATCAAAATGGATCAAAGACCTGGATATTAAGCCTACAACTTTAAACTTACTTGAAAAAGAAGTAGGGTCAACACTATAGCATATAGGAGTCAGCAGCTTCTTCCATAACAAAACTCCTATGGCTCATGCTGTAAATTCAAGAATAAATGAATGGGATGCAATTAAACTAAAAAGTTTCTGCACAGCTAAATATCTAGTCAAGAGCATCAAGATATAACCTACAGAATTAGCCCTCGGACAGAGGGCTAATATCCAGAATATACAGGGAACTAAAAAAACTAAAGTCCAAACTCACAAATAATCCAATCAATAAGTGGGCTAAAGAACTCAAAAGGAACTTCTCTCCAGTGGAAGTCCAGAAAGCCCTCAAATATATGAGAAAATGCTCTACATCATTAGCTATAAGGGAAATGCAAATCAAAACTTCAATGAGATACCACCTCACTCCTGTTAGAGTGGCAAAAATGAAGAATTCAATCAACGACAGATGCTGGAGGGGCTGTGGGAAAAGAGGAACACTGTTACACTGCTGGTGGGACTGCAAACTGGTTCAGTCACTATGGAAAGCAGTGTGGAGAATCCTCAAAAAATTAAGGATGGAACCATCTTACAACCCAGCTATCCCACTCCTAAGCATTTTCCCAAAAGAGCTAGAATCAGCATATTATAGTGATGTGGCTT
>PVKS010007821.1:0-71153 GCA_004027875.1 Aplodontia rufa | reverse complement strand
CAGGAGACCCAGACTAGCCAAAACACTACTCTATAGAAAAGAAGAAATAGGGGGCATCTCAATCCCTGACCTGAAATTATATTACAGAGCTGTGGAGCCTCTTTTTTAAAGGCCTTCACCCTGCCCCCTTGAGGCCTCTCTACATTAGCTCGTTCATTGCCACACCTGGATTTCGGAGGCACACGTTTGATCAATAAGCCTCTACGTGCGCCTTTTGATGGATCTAGAATAATTGGCAGGTGATACCAATGCAAAACATATGAAGCCTGTGTCAACACCCAGTTTTTCAAGCTTAACAATACACAATCTAGCAGCCCTTTCCAAGGAGCTTATGCAAACAGCAACAAGATCCAGGGCAGCTGATAAAGGGAAGGTCAGACCCCAACATAACAGCAATAAGCTGTTGTTAAAGGTTGAGCTGGAAAGAAAATCAGGTGCTAACATGCAAACAAAACTCAATTTCTATAGTATTAACTTTCTATTTTATCATATTGAGATATTATAGACTCATTAATAAATATAATTCTTCAAGTTCAACTTCTCAGCCTTGATTTCCTGCATGGACCATGCTGTAGCACTTATTCCACCCAATAGTCTCAGTTTTCCAGACCTTGGAACTATCCCTTAAGCACTGCTTTGTAGAACGTGTTTCTGTGGTTCCCTCTCTAGATTAATTTAATACATTAATCTATACTAATATATAAATGACTTCTAATGGTGCTGAGCATTACCTGCCCCATGAGCCTGTACATTTTAACAGAGATTTTCCAGTGACACTGAGAAGGACTCTATTAGCACATTTCAGATGCTGAGCAGTCCATTTTCATGGAATTCAAACCTTGATATTATTTAAATTCAATAGCCTAGGAAGTTTGTATTTCACCAGAGGTCCTGAGAAATATATACTTCACGTGATAGGTTTGTTCCATGCTGGTCTAATTGCATTGGTATTTTTCATACTCACACATAGTGCTGCATTAGCAATCACTGGGTGAAGGCTTTCTATAGATGACCTGTTCATATTATTCATGTACTTTGCCACTTATATGAGCTCTTTGATTTTTCAAGCTCCCCAAATTATTCTGAAAGCCTACACTATAACATGGTATTTTATTTTTTGTCTGTAGAGCTTGTTAAAGTTCTTACCAATTGCTCAGAAAGAATATAAATCTTCTGCGTGTGCATATTATACAGCATTCATGGCTATTAAGTGAAACTGAGGCCTAAAACAGTGAAAGAGGAGAACCATTTACAATTGAATCAATTATAAGAGTATGTGTTCCTTGAGAATAGGATATATAAGGATAGCTGGAAACTTGATGATTTCATAAATTTCTGGGCACTGTGTGAACAAAATGAATGCATGGGCAGATAAAATAATAAAGTTATAACTGATTCACGATTTGTTAAAGTTATTTTCATTCTTCAGAAAAACCAACCCAAGGAAGCAATTGAATAGGTCCACAAGGCCAGCTTAACTAAACTGTGTACTGTATTAATATAACGATCCCAATTCATCCTAATGCAATGAAGAAGGAAAAGAGAATTGGATTCCAGAAAAAAGGATACAAAAAATTTTTAAAGATGATAAAATAAAACTAGGCAGGAAAGCTCAAGGAGGAGAAAGAATCCTTGCTTAGTATTGTGTATAGTTGACTAAAGAGGAAGAAGCAGAAGAGCAGAGAAAGAGAAAAGAAAGTAGAAGAAATAATAATTTACATTAGCATAATGTTTTTAACTTTTCAATAATTTTTTTCTGGTTACCCTTCATGTCAGGAAATAGTCATTGACATATATATATATATGTCACAGTCAGCAAACTAAGGAAGTCCTACTTCTTTAACTCCAAAAAATCAGTGACATGAAGTAACCTAAAAGTATCCCACCAACATTATATTTCTATTTTTATGTGTTATGATTTAGACATAGGTGTTCTCCAAACGTCCACGTGTAAGACACTGCAAGAAAGCTTATAGGTGAAATGATTAGATTATCGAAACATTAATCTAATCAAATTGGTGCATTAATACCCCAATATGAATTAACCAGGTAGTAGCTGTAGTCAGGTGGGGAGTGGTTGGAGGAGGTGAGTCACTGAGGTGTGCCTTTGGGGATTAAATTTTGTCCCTGGTGAGCAGAGCTCCCTCTCCATCTTCTGATTGCCATGTTCTGAGCAGCTTCCCTCCACCATTCCTTCTTCCGTGATGATCTGTATCTTCTTGAGTCCAGAGCTATTGAGTCATCCATGAACTGAGACCTCTGAAACTGTGAGCACCAAATAAACTTCCCCTTCTCTATCTTATTCTTTAAGATCATTTGGTCACAAGGACAAAAAGTCTGATTAAAACGTTCTGCTTTCTTGTCCCCACCATACAAAACTTGCTGTTCTGCCAGTGCCCAGTGGATCTCTCAGTCTATTTTGAAGAAGGGAGGCTGCTCAGACTTATGAATGGTTTATGAATAAAAGCTAATTACAAGTATAAATGAATTGTTGTGCTTTTTCCTTTTGACAAACAACTTTTCTGCCCTCAAGACAAGGGAAATTTACCTTTGTTACTTTTCTTTGGCACCTTGAGCTTTTCTATTTCATGAATTCACTGTATGGTCTTATTTACTTCTTTATCTTCCCCATTTGTCTGGGAGTGCTTGGATGTCGCTGACTGTATTTGATCTCTGTATGTGTTACATTTACCATCTTTGAGGACAGTGGGAGATAATAACTAATTACATACCTGGCTTAATCAAATTTAGAGTATCCTGCAACAGCATGGAAAGAAATTCTTCAAACTTCAGAATTGTCCATCCAGTACCAGGTATTATTTTTAGGGTACACTGGTTGGAAGCACCATGTTTCTATCTATTCATTTGTCAAGAGAGATGACCTGATTTTCTGTGGTCATGTGTTTGCCTTCTATTGATTACCAAGAAACAGAAACAGAAATAATGCTCAACATACAAAGCTTTCATTAAACAATAATTTGAACTAAAATGCACAGTCTGCAAATGTTTTCTAATTTATACTCAGGATTACACATAATCTGACTTTTAATTTCAAGCAAGTTATAATGAAACTAAATGGAAATACCATGATAAGCCTCCTATATCACTTTTTCAAATATGTTTTGGAAGACTGAGCTTCCCTGAAACTCTCCTGAAGGAGGATTTTTGAATTCTAGAAAAGATGGTGGAGTTTCTTGGCTTTTGAAAGTGGGTAGAAAGCTGATATCTTAGTCTGCAGTGAATACAACTAAGGATAGAGCTGCTGAACTGCCTTCCATCCTATCAAAATACTTTCCAAACAGCATTGACTCCTTTCTTATAGTAAGAGCTAACTTTTAAACTGTTAAAATCATTTGCACATTTGTATCAGCTCCTCTTGTTGAATTGAAAGTCCATTGAGGGCTTAAACTACGATATTTTAATATTTTATTTTTGGATTGCTTTGCGAAGAGTAGACTTTTAAAATTATAACAAGTGAATGGCATACAATAGCCAATACTAATGACTCAGTTAAATATGGCATGTATGGTTATTGAAATGAAGGGTTATACACCAATCTTATGGTCAAAATATAGCTTCTCATTATTTCCATAATAAGTTTATTGTGGAAAAATCTGCTCAATGAAGTTCCATTTTTAACAATTAAATTAAAACTTGAATTTACCAATATTGGACCTTATAATCAGTAACCTAATTTTATTTTTGCATGAATTTTTCTCCATTGGAGGAATTCAATCAGTAAAATCAAATATTCCTTCTTTATGTATCTTCTATAGATTTTAAGAAAATTAAATCATTGGTCATTGACCTAATCCTTTGCCAGGATATAAGAACAATTATTCCTTTGGAAAGGACAACAATACCTAATAATATCCCTAATTCTTATTATAAATACAGCATCAGAGATTGGATTTTATAAAGATATAAAATATAGATCATTCTAATCTGAAGACTAGGGAGCAAATAAAAACCTGCAAGGGACTCAAATATCTCAGGGAAACATTCAAAAGTCTCAGTCAGTAGGATGACAGTTCTGGACAGGGATTGAATAATATTCATCTACTATTTCAATCTGAAATAACTGTTCTTGATAGGTGTTGTTCTTTTTCAATTTTTTATATCTTCAAAGAGTACTAACATGAATTCCTCTTGAGGGGTCATTAAGACAGCCAGACTGATTCATAGTTATACAGATAGAACCTGTAAAGAGTAAATTACCTAGGACTTGGACCCACCCCAAGCCAGATACCAAAGGAAAATTGGTAACTAAAATTCTCATTAGAGAAGACAAGAAATGAGATGGTGGGAAAATTAAACTGAAAGTACAAAACTACTTTGTGTTTCCATTTTCAAACTTTTCCTTTTAAAGCTACCTTATTTATAGCCAGATAAAACTATAATTTCAGCTGTTACTAGTGAATATCTAGTTAGATTAACCCCCAGTGATGGATGGGCCATGTGGATATCTAAAGGAATCATAACATTCCTCTCATTTCTTCTTCCTGAAGGAGACATTTATGGTTTATTCACATGATGTATCCAATTTAAGCTATTAGATTCAAGAAGCTAGTGAAAAAGAGGCCAGTTTTTGATACAGTGATATATTTAAAATTTAAATAGCCATGAAAAACAATGAATACCCAAGTGAATTTGTGATTTCATAAACCAGATATCATAGTATTCAATTTTCCAATAAAATACAAGATTTAGAGCTTACACCCAAAGATTTCCCCTCTTCTATAACTTATAGCAGGTTGTACAGTGCTACCAGTATTACAGAATCATGGATTTTAGAAAGAAAATTTAGAACTTTTTCAGACAAAGGTGACAGCTAAACACTTCTAAAACTCATCAAGTGACCATTCTCAAAAACAAAACTTAACTCCTCTGGGAAGTCCTGCATAGTCAACAAAGTTCCAATCAAATGCATTTAAATCTCATTGGTTCTCTTCCCCTACTAAGGAATGGCTAACAATATTTTGACTCACTGACTCTTAGTTTCCTCATCTGTAAGATAAGGATGCTGGGTAAAATTATACCTATATCTAATGACCTCTCCACATATACCATTAACGTGGTTAACAAGTTCTGCAACAGAGAGTTCAGAAATCGGTAATTATGTCAGCTCTATTATCCAGAGAACAGTTTTTCAAATTAGTTTCTCTAATGTTAAGCAACCATTAGTGGATCTTGAAATCAATTTAATGAATTCTAACCATAATTTACCAGGATAAATAGAATAGAAAATAAAGTATTAGAATATGTAGCAAGATGCAAAGATAAATACTGTCTTTCGATTTTTTATTGTTACAACTTATACAATATGTGTGTAATCTGAGTCATTCTGTAAATTATATTTTTTATTCTCCATAAATATCAGCAACATCCAAAGCTTTCTTATTGAGAGTGTCTTATTTGAGGTAAGGAAGAAAAGAGGCTTTTACTCACCTATAGTGGGGTCATGATAATCAGGAAACTGATGACTGATAAACTGCATTGTCATTGCTGAAAAGAAAAACAAATTTAAATTAAAAAAAAATCAATTCATCAATAACTATTCAGCAACATAATTCCCCAATCTTTTTTAATAGGTACTGGTGAACAACTTATTTGTGTGAACAACTAATTTAATTATACTCTATGAGCCACAAAATAATAATAAGATCAATTTCAAAAGGAAGAAAAAAAAAATAAACCAATGCCAGACACTTCTTCTTTAGAAAAGATATATTTGAATTTTAAGTGCATTTCCAGAAAAATTGCATCGAATTAAAAATAAGGATGCTCAATATAATGAGAATATAAAGTAACTGTAGGTCCCTCGTGGCTAGACAATTGGTAATGAACATTGGAGATCTTTCCACTAAAGGATCTATATATTCTCTGAGATTTAGTATCATCTTAAAATAAGGAAATAATCTAGGGAGTTCTTTTTAGCTGAATGGATTATACTTATAATTCTTTTAGCATACATTCTTGATTGTTTTATCCATTAACATTTCAGTTAAAATTATTCAAGTCATTTTTATTTTCTTTTATTCATGTTACTATTTTTCCACTATTTTATAATTCTTAAATTTTCTGTAGTCTTTCCAAATCCTTAAAGTTGTAAAACCTTAAAAGTTTGTGTTTTCAAGTTTCTTGTTATGATTTTTCATTATTAGGAGACAAAGGACACAAAGGAACTAAAACAATAAACTTAAAAAAACAGTATATGATAGTTCTTAAGACAGTCTTTTTTGTTTGTTTGTTTGTTTTTTTGCTCTCAGACCTGGCTGTGCGCATGGTGCCGGGGTTCAAACTCATATACCCGCACATGCCAGATGAGGGCCATAACCACCAAGCCATGCTCCAGATCCTACAAAGGCTCTCTTTAACTAACCTTTAGTCAAGATCCTCTGAATCCTTTTCTTAAGTAGGCCTCAGTTTTGGCCCTGTGCTTCCATCCATGCAGGGTCTGCATAACTCAGTTGTAGCAAGAACCCTACTAAGTCAGTTTACAAGGAATCATTTCTGTTCACTCTGGCTTACATTAGCAAGAATCCTGTTAAATCAACTCAGCAAGAATCATTCTACCCCTGATGTCTCCTTTTGGTAATTTCCTATCCACAGATGCAACCCCTCCTTCTCCTCCTTCTTTCCCACCCTGCTCCTTACTTGTAAATCCTTGCTAGTCCTCATTATATTCAGAATTCATCCCAGTTCTATGCTTAAATCTCTTTTCCTCTATTTCAATATGTCCTGAATAAAATCTATATTTACTGGCTTCACTATTGTCTAGCTCTGTTTAACAAGATGTTCAGACATTAGCAAATGTTCAGAGTTGGGAACACTCAGTTAAATTCAACAAACATGAGAAAGGCACTTGTCTAATCCTGCTGAGACATGCAAAGAAATGGAACCTGACCCAGTGGAAGAGAATTTTTGTGTACACTTTAATGGTTGGTAGTTGTTTTCTTCCTGTTTTTGCATTGACAAAGGGTGTGTCTCTGTATGAAAGTGTTTATTTGACAGCTTTGGGAAAATTTTTGAAATCCAAGTCAACTTTCCTTATAGACAAATTTAGGAGCTTCAGAATTTCAGAAGTACAAACTGAAAGCAATATCTTTGTTAAAAACAGCTATCAAGAAGCATTTGTATTTCCCCCCCAGAGCATTTTTTTAGAACTAATACTTTTAACACTTATTAATTATGCAAACTAATGGGTTTCACTGTGACCTTTCCATACTTGCTCATATCTCCTGAGCTTTAAAGTGACGGTTGCTTCTCTCTGTTACCAGTTGGTTTTTCCCCCAATTAGAACACAGAGGTCAGAGGCCTGGCCTCATATTGAGCAATTAGCTTATTAGTTAGTCATCTCCACTTCAGTGATATCTGAGATTCAGTAAAGGAAAAAATAAAATGAAGATATTCTTACTGCCTCTCACTCAAAATACCCGTTCTTTAGTGCTGTTAATATTCTCAGCATTCATTCTTTGATAGTCAATTATTTAGGCTAAAGTCTTGTTTTTATTTGTTGAATATGCACTTACAATTAGGAGGGAATCATTATCAAACAATCAAGAACAAGTGTATATTCTCATAGCATGCCAAGGCTGATGCCATTCCATGGTTTCCCCCTCCCCTTGGATTCCCCATGGTTCCTTGTTTCCCTCAATTAAACCCCTGTGTTGAATGGACTTCTCATGGAAGTCGGAGGTTTCCTCTGAGTTGATTCCTGCTTGCTCCCTCCCTCCAGTCTCCTTGATGCCCTTCCTATTCCTTCCCCACTTCCTTGCCCCCCTCCCCATTTCTCCCAGTATCCTAGGCCAGGTTCCCCAGTTCATGTAAAAATTCATACATGTTGAGGTTGTTATTAGCTTAGCCATCTATCTTACTGTATCCAGTTGTATTCTAGCTTCCACAAATGCAAGAAAACATTCAGCCCTTGAGTCTCTGAGATGGGGATATTTCACTTAGCATAATTTTTCCATCTCCATCCATTTGATTGCAAAAGCCATAATATCGTGTTGTCTAATGAGGCTAAAATCGTGAAGATGTCTTTGGACCCTTCCACTTTTGTATCCTTCACACCAACATCATGAATTTTCAACTTTTCCTCCAAAACACCTTTCAAATATGTCTTGATTCCTTTTCCTATTACCTAATTCAGAATCATATTTCTTCTAAAAGTCTCTGTTGTACTAAACTCAACACTGTTTTCTCTCTAAATATGTTCTTTTCCTCCATTGTATTTTTAATAATGGCGCCTTAATCACAAAACAAAACAAAATAAAAACAACAACAAAAAAACAGAAGTAAAAACAAAAAACAAAACAGAGAAAATCTTGTTATTCACATGGCAACAGCTGTTAGGATAAAGACCAAAATCTTTAACATGTCATGCTAGCACATGCGGTTTTTCATAAACTAAGTTTGTGTTACTTTTAAGTCTAAAATTACAGACTAAAGTATGAAATACAGACTTTCTGAAGTGCTTTTCATTCACAAGCAAACCTTTTACTACATCTGGGTATAGCTTTCTTATTCTGCCTTCTGCTGATATGCTGATCAAATTTCAATCCTTGATCAACCTTTAGTCAACTTCCTCTGAACACTCTTTCTCACCTAGCCTTACAGCTTTGGGCTTCTGTGTTCATCTGCTTGACAACTCACTTTCAGCAAGAATACTTCTTACTTAGTTTAAAAAACACCCGTTAGCCTTTATAGTCTAGTATTACTCTTCATATATGAGCAAATTCTTCTCCCTTACAATTCCCCAGGTGACACCTTGCTTACAGCAAGAATCGCAATAGATCAATTTAATCAGAACCCCTCCTAATTCTCCCAAAGCCTCTTGCTAATTTTCCATCTATTGACACCCATCCTGCTCATTATCTATAAATCCCTAAGCAGTCCTTCTTGGACTTGGAACCCAGTCCAGTTCTATATTTGGTTCATTTTTTCATCTCTTGTAATGGTGCCTGGATAAAATGTGTTTTTACTGCTTTAACTGTTGAATAGCTCTGTTTTCTTTTTTAATTTTTTTAAGGAATACAATTAATGGCCAGTATCTCTGTTTAAACATCACACCATTTAATACACACATTTAACCCTTCATATATCATAAAATAATATATGATAGTCATAGAAGCTATGAATAAGTATTAGAAAATATTGTTTTTAATTGTTTACCAAATTCATTACCGTAAATTAGAGTAAAATTAAAGAAAGAATATATAAGTATTTTAAGAAATCATCAATATATTTGCATATTAAAATTGAGAATTAGAGATCCAGCATCAAAAATAGATAAATTATCAAAGACTTATCTATTACAATTATTTAGAAGAACATGTAGTATATATTTATATGATTGACTTTGTACTTTAATGGAAACCTGCTGTTTATTAGATAATTGAAAAAGTCCTTCAATTCTCAAATTCTCCGACCTACCACTGAGACAGAAACAAAGAAAGTGGAGCCAACTGAGCTTTGTTCCAAAATCTCAAAAGACAATTTTAGAAAGATTGATTTGTAAATGTTTCTTTTGTATTTTCTAAAGTGGGTGCCCTATGGGACATTTAAGAGTCATTTCCTTTTACAGAGATAATATAGAAAACAATTTTTGAAAAGCTCCCCTAAATATTAATGTGGGACAGTAAGTTATCTCACCTCAAATAAAATTCTCTGGCATATTTCAAGTTGGTCATTCAAAGAAGCTTTGGACTTGTGCAGAACATAAGGATGGCTCTGACAAGCTACCTTTTGTTGGAAATGCCTTTATAAAGGTATCTTCATTGGAGATAGGAAGTCGAGGTAAATAAACTTTTCTATCTGATATCTCTCACTCAGTCAAAATCATTGCCAATCATGGCTGGAGTGGTGGCTCAGGAGTTATAGCACTTGGCTGGCATGTGCAAGGACCAGAGTTGAAACTCTAGCACCACATTCACAATTAAGTGTCTCTAAACAAAACCCAGATGAAAATATAAATAAAGTAAATTCTCTCTCATACATTCTCTCCCACTCTCTCTTAAATCATTGCCAATCTATATTCTGCAGTTCATATTTCAGAGACTATGTCATCAAACTCAGCAGGAGGCCCTGGATACTAGCCAGGAATAAGAATACAAAAGAAGAAATTAGATGAAGGAGACCAGCATAAGCATTGCTTGGGATTTATGAAGTATCTTACAGTCTTAATGGAAATATTATTTTGTAGGAGTCAGGTAAATAACTGAAATTAGGCCACTGAATCTTCATATCAAAATGATCATTAGAGTTGTTATCATTTACATATATAAAGGGTATTGAATTTTATATGTTAATTTCAAATTCCTTTCCCTTGCTAGGTAACTATTTGAACTACTTTTCATGATTTTTGAGGACATCCTAAGTATCAAATCATCTGAGAGTAGAAATAGTTTCCAATTTTTATCTTCATTTTTAATTTACTTATGCATACTCATGGGTTAATTGCATTTAAAAATGTGGATTGTTGGCAGATGGCGAGGTATTGACAAATATTGACCTTTTTTGTTTGTTCTTTTCAACAAGATCTTGAATTTTTTAAGCCTTCCTATTTTCCCCATCACTTCCTGTCCTGTGTGATGAACCACCTTTTTCTATTTCCTCTCTCTGTGGAGCAGATAATCACTTCTGGTTCTGCTCAAAGTTGATTGCTTTCTAACATCTGTGAAACATGAAGTCCCAGGGTGATTATCAGTACTGGTGGAAGTTTAGTATGGGATTTTTATTCTTGGGGGTAATTGTACCTGTACTACACACAAGTACTTCACGCTCCTCTCTTTTGCTCAGAGACTTCAGTCTTTCTTCTACCCACGATCCACAGCTATAAGCTTGTAAGGGCAGCAAAATAGCCCTCAAAATTCAATTTTACTTCTCTACTTAGTGGTGATTAGACACTCATAACGTGAATAATGTTTGATTTTATTTGTACTCCTTATTGATATTATGGCTTTTTAGCAAGATGTATGGAAAAACTCACATTCGGGAGAACAATAGCATTCTCCTAGCCATCTCTCACTGAACATTAAATCTCAATATGGAAGAAGGAACCAAGATAATTTGCAAAATGTAGATCTTTGGAACTTAATGCTATAAAGGAACAGGTAATTTCTCTCATTGATACTTTAGATCAAAAGGACTTAAAATAGTATATTTAGTTCCTCTTCCAAATGATACTCATTCATTAAGCTACTTCAACTAGATGTTGGCAAATGGAAATGTGCAAAAGACCATCACTTAATCACAATTTTGTCAATACTACTTTGAACAAAGAAAATTGTGTTTAAAATCTAAGAGTGATTTTGGATCTTGAGAAGACAAATAATATTTGTGCTATCATTTAATTATGCAAAATGCACAAACCTATATATATATATATATATATGTGTGTGTGTATGTATATACACACATACACACACATATATATGTACACATTAGACATTTATATCTATTATGGAGTGAAATACAGAAGAATCAAGAGAGTGGGGTGTGGGTGATATGAGGGTGATTCTGGATTAGAATCAGGGGCATATCATATTGTTACTATATAAGCAACACAAATCCTCAATAATTTTTTTAATTAGAATGTGTTGGAAAAAGGGTTACAGTTGCAATTGGATGACTGTTAGGGAATTTTTAAAACTTGCTTCCTTTTTTTTTTTTAAAGACAGAAGGACAGGGCTTGGGGATTTAGCTCAGTGTTGCCCCAAGTTTGGTCCTCAGCCCTGGGGAAAAATAAAAGACAAAAGGACAGTGAGAGAGGGAGAGAGAGAGAGAGAGAGGAAGAGAGAATCAACTTTATTTAATTTTTCATGTGGCTTTCAGTGCTCCCAGACTTCATTGTGTACATGGTGCTGGGGTTTGAACTTGCGTACTAGTGCATCCTGAGCAAGCACCGTAACTACTGAGCACTGCTCCAGCACCAAGACTTACTTCTTTCTGACCACATGGTTTCCCTAATTTAAAATGTCTTCATAATATATGTGAAATTTAAGTTACAGTAAACATTCCTGTGTTGCATTACAGGTTTAACATTGATAGAAAAGAAAACATAGACCTTACAATTTCCCCCTCTTAAAAAACATCCATCCACAAAATATCATTGAGCATCTATTCTGTGCTTGAAATAGATGGAACCTTTGAAATATATTGTATCCAAAACCTCTTACATTAGAAAGTTAAGGTCCATTAATATGTAAGTATGAGGTGGAAAGAGGTTAATAGACATAGGTGCCCTGACACAGGTAGAAAGTGTCAGAAAACCAGTTTCCAGCTTTCAAAGGGGGATTTTTTGTGCAGAAGACAAATGGCTGAAACAAAGCCTTCATGTCTTCACTACTCTTCGTTATTTTGGACTCATGTCAAAACTCAGCAAGGAGGAGGCAGGGATATGAGAACTCTGTCCCATGGAACCTTTCTGAGGTCCATGATCCTTTCATACAGTGAGTGTTCTATCCCTCAGAATTTAAGTTCTCCATAGAATTCTGTACAATTGCCGAAAGAGTGAAGAAAGCAAATTAATGGAGGATTATGTGAGAGGTGATTAAGGAATATTTTACATTCCTTTATCCACATTCAGTTAATAGAACTTGGTTACTTGGCTTCATCCAAATGCCATGAGGCTGGGGTATATGTCAGGAGGAAAAGGGAAATTAACTTCTTGGTAAATTTATAGCAGACTCTTGCATAGGGGAAAAGAATATTAAAAAAAAAACATTTCAAATAATGGAAAATGAAATTTCATACTCATCCTCATCCAAAGAGTAGACATCCTCTAAAATGTTAACATAGCTCTTAGTGTTCCTGTTTCTCACTGATTTCCACATGGAATCCTTCTAAATTTTCTAAATAAAACATTTTTGAAGTTTTGCTGAATGCTCAATAAATTATTTAAATAGCTCAATAAATTGTTTAAATTTTTGTAAGTTATGGAATTGTATGTGCTGGGAATCTATGCACAACCTGATAACATTAAAAAAATTATCAGGTCTGGAGTGGGTGGAGCACCTGCCTGGCCTGCAGGAGAAAGCAGGCTTAAACCTCAGAACCATATACCCAACTAAGTGTCAGAGAAACAAAGACCAGAAGGAGAAATAAAACTGATTCTCTCCTCTCTTTCTGTCTCCCTCTTCCTTAAAAAAATTCTCTAGATGGGAGTAGAGTACATCTGAAAAGATGAATAAAATGATTTTCGAAGTCGACTTGCCATCACAAAAAAATTTGGAAAAAGAAATAGTGACAGGACATTTGTTCTGTTCTGTGCTCACAAATGTTTCTTTTTATGACAGTCGTCTTGTACTGGCTTTCTGGATAAAAGAAAGTACAGAGCATTTATGTTTAGAAAGGGAATTTGATCAGAAAAGTTCAGTTGCCCAATATAATCTTAATGAAAGTAATTATGAATGCAAATAAAGATGATTTGGTGGAAGCAAATATCCCTGGTCTTTACATTACAAATTCTTATAGTGAGTGGGTGATTGTTGTGTAAATGGCAAGGATATTTTATTCTACTCTTGAAAGGAACATTTACCAAAATTTAAGCTGAAGATCCATTATAAGTATCTGGTGGATTTCATATTATAAACACTTTTCCTGTATTGGGGACTATACCATTTACACATGTTATGTAAATGTAGTGCTTTCTAAGACTTTATAAAACATTCATTAAATACATATAGTTGATAATGTCCAAAGCATCTTATGCTTTTTTATTTAAATTCTTATTTTAATATTCAGAGAATCCCATAATTTACTATTTCATTTTAAAGTTAAATTTAAACCAACTGCTTCTTGTTTTGCATAATTCAGGATTAAGCCATCAAATTTACCTCTCTGAAAAATCTGACAATATTATATATCATCCTACTTAGAGTGTCAGTAATATTTGGCCAGAGGCAGAGACTGTCAGTTATGAAAAAGATAAATTATGAAAAGAAAGGAGTTATTTTCTATGAACTAAAAAACAAAACAATTGAAGTACTGCATAAAATCACACCACCGGTTATTATTTCTCCTACTCACACCCTCCCCTCCAAAAGGAATCCAATATTTATGGAAAATACTAAACAGAAGTGCTTTAGATAATAATATAATCTCATAACACAGAGATAGAGGATGGCAAATCAGAACTTTCCCTTTGGGATTGATGGTCTGTCAGTGAAATAGGAAAGAGGAGATTGAGACTGGTCACTAAGGTTTAATACTATTTCTGTCTTATTACTATTTGTGGGACCTTGGAAAAATTACTTAAACTTTCCATTTTCATTTTCTTGTAGGCAAAATAAGAAGGAAGAGGGATAGTAACTTGAAGTGAGCTCCATATTCAGCATTCTGTGGGAGCTCTTTCTTCCTCGTTAACACCATCATCACCATCATCATCTGTCTCTCATCTACATAGGATCTGGCTCTTTCACCTCTCTATCACTTCAATCCTCTATCATGTCATTGAGATCTAGGATCTGGGATCATTCCTCCTAGGATCTTCTCATACCTATCAGCCATGCCTCAGGGGGGGCCATTCCCTCTGCATGGTATGCTCTCCCCTCTGATATATGAATGGCTAACTTTCTTACACTTTAGATTGCAGCTTGTACATGGTCTACTTTGGGATAGATCCCCTCAGCACTAAATTTAAGTCAGAACCCCTTTCTTCTTCCTGGCATTCACCATATCTCTTTGTTGGCATTCATTCATTTCATTAATTTAAAACTAAATGTTTGTTATGTGTCAGATACATCCTAGGTGTTTGGGCAAATCAATGAACAACATACATAAAGCCCTTTGCCTTTTAAGGGTTACATTCCAGATTATGATGGGAATTTGGAGAGGTAAACAACCAATAAAGATATATACATTTGCAAACAGTTCAATAATATATGAGAGACTGAAAAAGTTATAGAAAAATTATTTCAGGATCATTATTAAAATATAAAATATATTAAGATGAAATTATGTGGTGGGAATTGAATGAATATACAATTTCAAAATAGTGCAGGAAAATGTGATATTTTTCACTATTACAGACTTGTTCATGTAGATTTTGCAAAAGGATAATAGCAGATATTGAACTAGTATATCTTTTATATACCAGTGGATATATTTATAATAAATCATTTTGAGGCTTCTTTATTTAAAATAAGCTGGGAATTATACTTTTTGAAACTATTTAAATTTAGGATGAAATTTTTAGATGTGAGTCTAAAAGCATGAAAATTGAATATCAGATCTTTAAAGAATTCCTTAAAGGAGCAATTTAACAAAAATGTTTTAGATCCATACATTAACTTGGTCAGGGTTAGTGAGCCATCAAAGAATCTAACTGACTGGGACATAGCACAAACAGATTCTTTTAATGCGTTAATTGGTTCTTACTAATTCTTTACTTTTAACTGAAAATGTATGCTTCATCATGAGTATACCCAAGACGCTTCCTGAACAATGACATACATGTATAATAAATAGTTATTTTTGAGTAAATATGTCTAAAATTATCTTTTGACACAAAGATTCAATCAAAAGTGATGGCAGTCATCTTTTACTGTTCCGTTAGCACTTACATTTCCAAACTTTTTCTAAAATGCATTGTATTAAGGATCAGAAATAAGAAGCTAAAGCATGGGATCTTTTCCAAGGAGCATATACCCAAAAGAAACACACTAGTATGATGGTCAGGTTAGCACTCACTGAGAACCTTGAGTGAGACTGAGATGGCCACCCACAAGGAATTCCCCCAAGCAGGTGTTAAAAGATCTTTCTAAAGTCAAGACAATCAGGAGAGTTTAAAATTAGTGATGAGATTTTCATGGAATTGTTAAGAGGATTCAATTATTTCTGCAGGTTTTAGTACTGAAAATGTTGAATTTATGATAAACTGAAAAGAAACACTACATTAAAAATTGTGTGATAGATATCCTAATCCTATTTTAATTCCATCTTTTTAATTTTTTTTCTAATTAATACGTTTCTAATATGAAGAGTTCCTTGTTTTATCTAGGGAACTACACATTCTGTCTCTGAAACTGATATTTAGAAAAGGGGTATCAGGGCTGGAGCGGTGGCTTGATGGTTATGATGCCTGCTCAGCATGTGCAAGTACACAGGTTCAAGCCCCAGCACCCATGTCCACAACTGAGTGTTGGAGCAATGAAAGCCGTGTGTAAAACTCAATAAAAATTGATTTGTTCTTTCTCTCTCTCTCTCTCTCACTGTCCTTCTCTCTTTAAAAAAATAAGAAAGAAAAAAGGAAAAGGGTATCAGCACTAGTGGTATGGTGCCTTCTAAATCTGAAGCATCAACATTATTCACATCAAGATTCACAAGGCTAGGCAAATGACCAATATGTTCCTCCAAGAGTTGAATTTTCTGAACCAATTATAATTTTATTAGAACAAAACTATCATAATTGAAAGATGTACAGACAATCTGAGAGTGTAATTTAATTTGTTCATTAAGCCATAAAACATGTAGTAAAGTCCTGGCATGTGTCCATGCTCCTACATGTGTGTTGGTATGGGGTAAGGATAGATGAGGATGGAGGGGTGATTGGAGAATGAAGGAGAGACTAAAAAGTGCCACCATTTGTTGGGGGAAAAACTAAGCAGTTGACTGGGTGACTGTGACAGTTCTTCATTTTCCTGGGTATTTCTGCTTCTTCAGAATCCTCTCTTTTGCTCTGATATTTTCCCTTCCTATCTCCTAAACCCATTGTTGAAATTTTGCTTTGCCAGGACTTTAAAAACTCTATTCATCTTCACTGACTGATTTTCAAGGATGATTGATGAGACACCAAAAAAAAGGGAATAGATATTAAAACTCAATATTACCAGTCATTACTTATTTGCTTTATGCTGACAGTTTATTTTGTACTAAATGAAACAAAGAAGAAAAATAGACATTTTCACCAATCTTTTCTCAAGTCTTTTATCATTGACAATAAATCCCATCTCCATAGGTAAATGAAATACTGCTGATGCCCTGCAAACCATTACTGACATATATAAACACATCTCTCCCCCTACCTTCATTTTTAGAGAATAATTAATGGAGACAATTATTGGAACCTCATTTGCATGGATTGTAATGGAATTGCAGACAATTCCAAAATTCTCAGATTTTACATCATGTACAGCATTCCATAGAGTTAGTAGGGACATTAATATTCATATTATGAAAATGCAATTTCTTAGCATTTGGCAAAAATAAGACTTTATTTCTTCTTGAGACCCTGGTACTGCAGTAAAATCAGTTTCTGGCATTTCAGAAATTTTTTTTGTGACTAATAGACAACAACATATACCTCCCAGTTGAAGGTTTTTCTATCGTAATTTTGGAAGAAGGCTCTCCAGTATAACACTTATGATTGCATGATCTCTTAAAAAATTTCCTTTATTACATAATTCTCTATTTCACCTCTGAGAATTTTGTAATAACTCTGTAGATTTGGACATAAGCTAGTAAGTTGTTTTGCAAGCATCCTTTATTGGAAGGACATTGAAGGGCAGAAATCAATTTTTTCTGGCCCTATTATTGCTGTTTCCTTCCTGCCTAAAATTTTGTTCTGTGCCTTGGATGCTTCTGGGTTCTTAGACTCCCTTTTTCTCTTTAAAGAGAGAAGGACAGTGAAAGAGAGAAAGAGAGAGAGAGAGAGAGAGAATCAATTTTTATAGAGTATTTCACATGGTTTTCGCTCTGATGGTTAATTGTGTACATGGGTGCTAGGGTTTAAACCCATGTACTTGTGCATGCCAGGCAAGTACTGTAACTGCCAAGCCACCACTCCAGCCCCTTAGACTCCCTTTTTAAAATATCATTAGCTTCCTTAGGCTTACACAGCCCTACATAAGTCAATACATTTCATGAAGAATAAGTTCAGTTAGGGAAAAAAAACATTGAAAATAGGGATGTGCTATACCTTGAATAAAAGTCACACTTTTCCCAAAGTATTCTTTACATCATATCTTTTTCATTCATACTGCTAACAATACTATACTTTTAGAGAAGATTTTTATTTATGTACATTTATTTTGTTTTCAACTTCATGTTTATTTCCACAGCATTTGTGAAATGATATAAATCTAAACAAAATGGGTAAATGGGTTGGATGTCAAGCAAGATGTAGGACAATTTTGACTTACTAAAATAATGGGACAAAACCAGAAAGTTGAAAAGTAATAGATTAAAGCAAAAAACAACGTTCATTGAAGTAATTGATGTTAAAAAGTTAAGAATAGAGAATGATTGAATCTAGCATGACATGTATTCAAATGATTAAAAAGTGTGAGGGTTAGAGTCAAATCTGCACAATTATTTGATATAATCTAAAATTTAAAGGTTATACACAGTTTCAGGTGATGGTGACCCCATTATTAATTTTCAATATGCAATTCATTGGTTCTCTAAATTGGATGGATTATGGTGACATGAGCAAACCCATGAGTTGGATCAAACTTTGGATGGGATTTCTTTCAGCCTCCATGAAGGACATGCATTTATTCCCACAATGCCAGAGAAGAGCTCTGTCTAAGTGGGACTTCTGCTGGCCTCTAAATATCAGATAAGCCATGGCCTTGTGTTCCTGGAGAATGGCAGCAAGAGGCTGGCAAAAAATACAGGATCTTTCTCACTTCAAGAGTATTGAATTGGGGCTGGAGTGGTGGCTCAATGGTTACTGTGCTTGCCTGGCAAGCACAAGTACGTGGGTTTGAACCCCAGCACCATGTACTCAATGAAGTGTCACAGCAAAGAAAGCCACATGAAAAACTAAATAAAAATTGATTCTCTCTCTCTCTTTCTCTATCACAATTCCTTTCTTTAAAAAATAAATAAATAAAAAGAAGAGCATTGAATTATGCCTATTATGTCTATGACAGTGGTTTTTATAGCATGACCAAATAACCCTAGGTATCTGAGACCCTTTCACAGAGTAAAAGAAGTTCTCTTGGTTTCAACTTTTATTTTTTATAAAACTGAACTTTTCTTATATACTCAGTCAATGCAACAAAATTTAGCATATTGAATGCATAAATAGAAGAACACAACAGCCTTTTAAGATAGACATCTTTGAATATTTTTAAAGTACAGGAAACAATGCCATTTTTGTGACATAATTTTTGTTGGTTTGTTTTGGAAAAATACAAACTTTTAAAAGTACAATTTACTACAATATTTTATTTTAAATAGGCTAATATTTGCTTTAATTTATTAATAAATTAATCTACTTCAATAAACTATCATTTCTAATTTATATTATGATGTATAGCAACAGAATAACACATAGAACTCAAAACTTTGTGGGATCCTCAATAATACTCAAGTATATTATATGATGATCCTGAGACCAAAAATGTACAGTACACTGATCTAAGCAAAACTTTATCTTGTTATATTAAAGGAGGTGGAAATGACTATGATTATTCTTATATTAACAAATATTTTAAAAGTCTTTAAATATGAGAGAAAACAGAAACGGACCTGAATGAATTATTTAAATACATTTGCAGACCATTTTGTTCTAATTTTCTTGTCTCTTTCATGCTTCTTCTTTTGCCATATATTTATAGATATTGTACTAAAGTATTTTCTTTTTCACCTTTCTTTTTCCTCCTCACTCCTTCTTGCCATGATATCCACATATTTCTTCCTCTTATTCATCTTTCTTTCATCTTTCTTTCCAAAACTTTCTGTTATGTGTTTTCCATTACTATGTTAACTGTACACAATACCAGATTATGAAATTAAAATTCTTAATAAAGTTTTAGTAAATTGAGTCATATCTCTCTACTTAGTCATTCTAGATAATATTAACACTTTGGTGAATTTTTTTAAATGTTTATTTTTGAACAACCATACAAATTTTTAACAAAACTTTGGTGAATTTTTAAAAAGTCTTAAAATATATTTATAAATTATATACCAATATAACTAGGCATGGTGCCACATGACTGTAATCCCAGCAGTTTGGGAGGTTGAGGCAGGAAGATTGCAAGTTCAAAGCAGGCCTCAGCAATTTAGCGAGCCCCTTAGCAATTTATTAAGACCCTATCTCGAAAGGGCTGGGTACGTGTATCAGTGGTTAAGCACCCCCCTCTGGGTTCATTCTGTGGTACTACAAAAGAAAAAAAAGAAAAGATAAAAAATGAAATTATATTCCAATGTAATGTTTGAATTTTTGTTTACAAATATTTGCTTTAAACATTGTTAGAGAATCACAAAGCATGAATGTTGTAAAAATAAAATAAAATTGTTTTATTTATTAAGTGGGAAGTTAACAGTCTTCAAACAAGTGAGGAAAGGAAGTAAATATAAAAAAAGTAAGAAGTTGTATGACAAATTCTGAAGCTAGAAACCCTCCGAAAAACCAGATGGGCCAGAGATAATCATTCTGCAATAGGGCATGACCAGAAAATTTGGAAAAATTTATCAATGAATGTCAAATTTGAAGTTTGTTCTTGGTGTGGTATTGAAATTACAGTGCACTGTCTCTATTCTTTAATAAATTATGCAACAAAAACATCATTGTGGAGCTGAGTGTAATAAAGCATACCTATAATACCAGCTACTGAGTCAGAGGAATTTCAAGTTCAAGGCAAGTCTCAGCAACATACCAAGCTCCTGTCTCAAAATAAAAATTAAATAAATAGAAGGACTGGGAAGGAGGCTGGAGTGGTAGCTCAGTGGTTACAGTGCTTGTCCAGCATGCGCAAGTGCACTGGTTGAAACTCCAGCACCCACATAGACAACTAAATGTCAGAGCAATGAAAGCCACGTGAAAAACTCAATAAAAATTGATTCTTTCTCTCTCTCACTGTCCTTCTCTTTAAAAAGAAAGAAAGAAAGAAAGAATGAAAGAAGGAAAGAGGAAGGAGCGGGAAGGAAGGTCAGTGATAAAGTGCCCCTGGATTGAATCTGCAGGACCAAAAAAAAAAAAAAATCTTTGTAAAGTGTGGGGTCTACTGTTTAAACTCAACATGGAGTAGAAACTGATTAGTCAAAGAGAGAATATTCTCATCAGTAGCTGAAAGCACTACTTGAAACATGTGAGGTCAATGATGAAGGCACTGTTATGGACTGAGTCAGGAAAAGTTAAGTCACCTTTGGAATCACCAAAGTATAATGGAGGAAGAACTGACCACCACAGAGTGTGCTGTGTGGGGCCTGAGCCATTCCATTGAGGGATTCTCTCATTTCCAATTGAGTTGCTTTTACTATCCTCAACATGTTGATCGGTTAATCTTATCATTTACTGGATTCAAAACCCACTGAGTTTAGGCACTGTGGCTCATGCCTGTTTAATGCATCTATAGTAAGCATGGTGCTAAGTGTAGCATGTATTTTAAACAAGATTAGTGAATTACTAGCCACTAATATGATTAAATGCATCAAAGTTTTAGAAATTAGTAATTCAAAGAATTATATATTTGATTGTGAGTCTATGCATCACTGTTATTCTGGTAAAATGGTTACAGAAACAAGTGCTAGAAGACTAATACATTTTTCTGGATATTTGCAAGTGGTATGGCTTTAGGAGAGTTCATAAGAAACTTGTCCTATTTCTCAGCTGTCTTGTCTCTTAAGTAAGTGGTTATTGAAGCAAGTGTTGTCAAATCCAAGTTCCTCCCACATAAGGAAAGTCAAACTAGTGATTGGGCAATTGTAAACTCTTGATGAAATGCTTCATCAAGATTTGTTTTAAATGTTTTCACTTAGAAAAATTCAAGCATATTCTCTTTTCCAATATTGCACTGGGGTGTCAGGTCAAATTAGCTAGAATATGAATTTTTTAAACACAGCTTACATATGTTCATATGATGCTATCTAATCTGTTTGAATACATTTCTGTTTACTGCTGTTTAACTTCATGAGGACACCTTGTTTGACAGCCTTTCTATTATCATAGGAATACCAGTTGTTAATTTTTTTATTGTTGCCGAATTAAAGAGAGAGCAGAGAAATGAATATAATAAATCTACTGATTTCTATAATCATTTCAATCATACATCAATCTAAATTTAAAAAAAAGTAGATTGAATCTAGAATACATACTTAGCTTGGTTAGTTGTTTTCTGATTTTTCTCTTCTTAATTGTAGCATAATTGTATGGTTATGCAACTCTCTGGTTCAAAAGTTGAGTGAATTATGAAGAATAGTTGGCAAACTGGCACTGCCAGACATGTTGGTAGTCACTCCTGGCTTGTAGAATCCCAATGACAGCCACAGTTCCTATTCATAAACAGTGTCACAGTAACAACTGCCTTGAAATTGTGCAGGGCTTGATAGAAAGATCTTTGAGTAACAGTGTCAGCAGAGCTAAGTTATCACAATGGTCAATGCTAGCATATTTATTTAATTCCGGAAATCACAGTAATATCTCCAGCTCAATTTGCTCAACTCTAAACCATAAGGGCAAATACATAACTAAAGTTATGATAGTTGATCAGAGGGCTTTTTCAAGCAATGAGAGGGGTAGTGGACTCTAATCTCAAAAATGAGTAATTGCCTCTCAAAGAAGGCAGGGGCATTCTAAGTCCTGAGTAATGAAAACATGAATAAATAGTTAATAACGCACATGGGGTGGGGACTAGAGAAGTCTTCTAGACCAAGAAAACGGAGTGTTTAGAGGTCCCAAGGGCTTGGGCAACTTGCCACATTCAAATATTTCTAGTAATTCAGTATAGGATCTGCATAAGATGAGAAGGGACCAGATGGATTTATTTTCAAGAGAAGAGAATCCAAAATTTTACCACTGAGGGCGCCTTTGTAAGAAAAAACATTTAAAATTTCTCCTGGTACCAACAGGTAATTGAGAAAGGACTTTTTTGAATGAAAGTGACATAATCAGACATATTTTGCAAACAAAATCCACTGGCAAAAAATGAAGAACTAGGTGAAAAGTTCATTACTAGGAACAGGGAGACCTGGTAGGAGCCTTCTGGGGGATAGGTAGGTGAAAAATGATGAAAAATTGGCTTAAGATTCCACCAGGAGACATGGGATGAGGAGATGGAACTAATAGATACTACAGGAATAAAATTTACACAATTTGGATACTAACTATAGGAGGTGTGAAAGGGTTATTTTTACAGGTTGATGAGATGGTGATCTTTATGAAGGAACCCATACACAGAAATGAATTGGAGGGGCTGGAGCAGTGGCTCAGTGGTTACGGTGCTTATCTGTATGCATGAGAATGAGGATTTGAACTCCAGCACCACGTACACAATGAAGGGTCAGGGCAACAAAAGCCACATGAAAACTAAATTAAATTGATTCTCTCTGTCTCTCTGTCTCTCTTACTGTCCCTTTCTTTAAAGAAAAAGAAAAAGAAAAAAGAAAGTAATTGGAAAAATTGTGAATTTCAGCATAGAAAAGTTCAATTTAATGTGCTATGGGTTTAAAACCAGAATAGAACCATTAAGAAGAAATTGAGCTTAGTTCTAGAGCTCTATAAAAGATTCTGCAAAACTTTTCAAATAACATCATAGAAATTTACCAAAAATGTTAATAAAGAATATCATATTTTTAGTGTTAACTATATGCCAGCCTTCAGTCTAAATCCAAATTAATTATATAAATAAATATTAAGTGTTTGCTGTATGTTTTGCTCTTGCATCATTGAAGTAACTCACTAACTCGGAAGAGATAGAAGCCAAGTTGTTTAACAGTTAATATACAAAATAGGAAATCAGAAGCGCCAAAGAAATGTTTAAATTTTAGCTTTTTAACATGCTCAAAGGACACTCCTCAGTTACCTCTTTTCAGGTGAATGGTAATCTCTTTCAAGGTATTGGTTGCTATGGACTCTGTTGTGCACCATTCTTTTCCATGTGGCCTTTTGGATCACCACAAGCTTGCATACATTCTGTATGGCACAAAGGCAGACAGCATACCCAGGACTCTGCTGGTTTTATAAGGCAAATAGAGGCAGACAAGCTTCCTGAACTATGACATTCTGTAATAAATTTACCTTAAACTTTTTCTCCTTTTGCTGCCATTGCCCTTTAACTCAACAATGGATAATAAATAATAATCAGTTTCTTTTCCTTCTCAGAATACCAACCTTTAATTATTGCATTAACTTTTATTACACATATAATTAAAAAAGTAAAATATATCACAGATATATGGGTAAAAGACATGAACTTAAATCATTACAGATATATGGGTGCTAGGAGAAATTTAATTAGAATTATGTAAAGAATGAAGATTTAGTTATAGGAACGATTTATGAATTAAACTTATTTGTTTCTATTATAGTATCTATGGCAATTTGTATGATTTGAAATCTAATTTGGCAGATAAGCATTTTCTAACTTTCTCAAATTTTTGTGGCATTTATTACATAGCTTTTCACATAAGACTCTAATCTCCATCACATATAGGATCAATTCCAAATCCTCTAATTTGACACTCAAAATGTCTTTTTAATCTGTTAGCTTGAAGCTGAACATAAAACTGTGAAATCCTGGGGCTGGTGTTCTTTTCTGCCTGCTCATTTCTTCCCTGGTGACTTTGTCCCAACGTCTTTTATCTGAACATAATTCTTCTTTCTTATCTGAAATCAAACCATTTAGCTCAATTTTCTTCTTCCCTGTCCCCTCCTCTTCTTTCACATCTTTAATCACATTTAATTACCTTCAACACTTAATTATTTGGTTCCTTCCTCTCTCATTATCTACACACAGTGTCCTTAAGCACCATGTGGCCATGGTGAGGAGAGGGGCCAGGAATGTGCAGGAAATAATGTTTATAACTTTCCATCAATGAAGGCACATTGCATGTTTTCTCCAGGCCCAATTCTACTTTTAGATTGACACTATTATTTGTGAATGATTAAATTCAGAGACACTAGAATACCTTGCCAAAGTCCTATCTGCTGGGAGCTGGACTTGAACCAGTACTGCTTGGTACTTGCTCCTCTTTCTACCTGTGGCCACAGTGCAGTGATCGTGAGCTTAAGGCAGAGGCCTATGGTTTAAATCACAATGTTGCACCTCAGAAGCTGTGTGAACTAATTTATTAGACACTAGGTTCTTTGTTTGGAATTTTACATATTTTATTATAGGTGCTTTTGTGAGCAAAGACTCTCAGCACTTGAACCCACATTATCCTAACTTTATAAATAAGAAAAGTGAAACACAGGGAATTTAGGTAACTTGCCCTAGATCATATAAAAGAGACATCTTGTATGTCAATCCTAGGCAGTCAGCTGACATTCAAAATCTCTATACTAAGTGATTATGCCTTCATGGGAAATTTCTCTCCCTTCTTAAGGCAGCAATAGTTTTCTTGTGTATAAAATAGGTGCAGGATCGGCTTGAGAATTAAATGGAATAATAAAGAATTAGTGAGTATAACCACTTGCCCCTAATAGTAATTAGGTAAATAATTTTTTTGTTATCTTCAGAATTTTGGTTTGCTTTGTAGAGAACCAAGGGGCAAAGATTCTATATTTTATTGCACAAAAAGTGGTTTGGTACACATAATCCTTATCTCATACATTTGTGTTGATTGCATTGTTTAATGTTAGTTGTTCAGAAACATGGTTGAGAAAAGAAGGGGGTATTATCAAATATAGACAAACACAAAATAGTATCAAATTATTTTGGATTTAAAGGACAATAAATGATGGAGCCTTGTTTTATGCTTCCATATAGAAAAGAGCTCTTTTTCCTCAGATTTGACATCCACTTAGCAGCAGTAATCACCAGTGCAATCTACTGCAGTATTTCCATACTTGCCTTAATCGTATTTGCCTATGATAATGTTAATATATTTTGGACTGTGTTCCATCATTTTCATTCAGCATCATATATCAGCATATATCTCAAATATGAAGCACCTGGCAGACTTTAGACAAAACTCTCTGGTTGACTGATTCCATATTAAGAAGCAAGAAATGTTGAAATCAGCTCTTTTGTTTTGAATGTTAACTTTACTTTCTCCCCATCTTCCAAGTCCAGCCAGCCTCTGTGTAATTGTGTCCATAATTGCAAAAGTGATAAAGGCAGACTGTGAGACTAGGTCAGTAGGCAAATGTCTGCTCTGGAGAAAAGGAAGGACCTGTAAGTGGTCAGGAAGATGACAGTGTCCAATTGGGAACTCAAAGATTTTCAAATCAAATTCAAAGATGTCCATTTGAGACAGTTTATAAATGTGCTATTAATAAGATTAGAAAGATTGGTAAATTTCAGAAAGAAACGCCTTTCTGAAATTGGATGATGTCAAGTCATGTTTTTGTTAAAGGACATAATAAAGAAAGGTAGTCTTTGTTGATTCAAGAAATTTAATTGAAGAATAATTATTTGCCAAAGTTCATTCAGCAATGATGAAGGGAGAGATAAATTCTATTCGGAAAATAACCATTTTAAGCAGAAAGATTCAGAATTCTCTGGGAAATTTTTCCACAGCTCTTTCCAACACGTTCTGTTTCAGATCCTAAAAGCCATCTGCTTTTGTCCATGTGTTTGGCATCTTGAATATAGAATGGTTTCTGGAGATTTGATTTCATTGTAAATTGGTCATTCTCAGTCTCCACTTATTCTTTTTTCAATTTTTTTAGGTTTTTATAAAAAATTAGGATAAAGTAATGTCACAGATTTTGTTACCCCTATTCATAAAAGTTTGTTTCTGTACTTGTAAAGCTAAGAAGCTCCTGAATCTGTGGAGATGCTCCCCTGGTGATATGTGTAGCTTTCAATCTGTTAGATCATTGTCTACACGGGGGTGTCACATTTTGCTATGTGTTGGATTCACCTCACCTGCTGTTAGATGCATTGAATCGTGGGTGCTCCTCCAGACCAGAGGAAGCAGGCATGATGCATCATTATTTACAGAGCTTTGGAGCTGATTTTGATGCTGCATTCTCTATGCCTTATGAAATACTATAAGAAGAGCTACCTGATAAATCAGTCATCGCTTCTCAGTTATTTATGTAAATAGCAAGCTCAGAAAACATGAAGTGAGATTGTCATTTTCATCTTTAAAAAAAAATCTGTGCAAGAAGCATAATTCTCTCTGCCCTCACCATAGGTTCTTATCCAAAACCATGTCCTCTGGGAAACTTTGATGAATGTCTGGTGATGAAAACAATGATGAAATGACACTAAGACTCCAAATGGAAATTATAGTTGTGGGTATTTGACAACTGTGCATCCGAGGCTGAATCAGAAGCAAATCAGGACAGTCTCTCCACTTCATGTACATCTACTTCTAAATCAAAAGAGAGCACCCGTGAGGTTATTTCACATTCTCCAGAGAAGAATAAAAGCAATTATAAAATAGATTAATCGTTATCCACAAAAGGACGGATGATGCTATACTTTTAGTGACTCATTTAATAGCTGTGAACACAAACACAAAGAGTTCTCCATTTTGTTTGCAAGAAAAAAAAGTGATGTAATTTAAAATATAGCACAAAGGGAAAAATCAATGGTTTATCTTAAATAAATGTAATTATTTACCTCCAGACACGGTTTTGGAGGATTGGCTATAAGGGGTTTTTGTTCATGATGTTTGTCAAGGGGGTGATATTTAGATTCAAAAGAGTTTAGAAGTTTACAAACTCACTATGGCTTTCCTGAGTAAGGACACAAATGCAGATCATCACGCTACAGAGAAGATCAGGCAAGTGCTCTGGGTGATGACAACCAAGATTTTAAGGTCTTTAAGGTTATGTACTAGCAACAGCAAACTAAAAATTGGGATACTGTAAGGAAAAAATTCTGCACCTATCACTTAGCTCCTCCCTGAGTTTAACTGGCATCCATGGGGTCTGAGGGTGACCTAGGTGTGAATGTTAATATTGTAGCAGAGTCATACCCTGTCTGCAAAACTGAGAATTAGATGAGGTCTGCTAAACGACATGCATATGCCTGATCATGATGAGCAAGCAATAGGTAACTGGCTACTATTACACATGCAGAAGATATAATAGTACAAATAAGTGTTTACATTTTAAGAAATTACTGATAAAAACAATGTCCAGGGCATTAAAAATGATCTGAGCTCTCCAAAAAGCTCAATTGTCACTGTAAAACCCATGGATACCATAGCACTTTGAATCTGAAAATCAACAAAAGTAATATTTCCCCCAAGACTATGCAGAGTCTGTCATCAAAGATAATAAACATTTATTGCAAAAGATTATTGGAAAGTGTTTCTGACCAGGGAAACATGTACTTTCAGGAACCATGGCTTTAAGGAAACTCTATGACCCATCATATTTTAGGCTGAGAAATCACCAATAGGGGACAGTGTAAGTGGTGGCACTTATGAAACAAGAAGTTGACACTTGACAGCCATTTTATTATACCTTGAACATATTGAAGAAATAAATCATGGAGGTTGTAAAGAATTTGAGTTTTTGAAATCCTAGGCTTGGGGGAAAAAATCAACCACCACAGAGACTCCGAAGATGAATTCTAGGCACAAGACACTTTGGCATTGCCCCAGGCAACATCAAAGACCCACACTGATGGGTCTCCTAGGCTTTGCCAGGAAAAGTGATCAAGACAATAGCTTTTGGACTTAATAGCTGCAATCTTTGAGTAACCATCAGTAAACAGAAACCGCCTGCTTCATTACTATATTTCTGTCCTGTGATACTTAAAATGTCCAAAATAAGCTTTGATTTAATGATATTCATGGAGTTCTGTTTTTCCTAGTGTGAATTCTGAAAAAAATTCCTTTGCTCTTGTTCTTATGATGGGGGTTACATAAATGATTTTAGCCATCCAAAGGGATTAAGTAAATATGGGGTATCAGTGGAGACTATTTGTGGATATAGGACACAGAGTTATCTATTAAATCAGGAAAAATGACCATCCTTAAGAAATGCTCATTCACATCTGTTACAGCCAGGATTTTTGCCCATACCTTTTCTTGTCCACTAACATATTGTTCTAATCAGCAAACCTATTTTCTGCCCTCTTTGATACCACAATCTTACTTATTGTTTCAGCTAAATCACAAAGGCCCCTAGCCCTGAGCTTTCCCAATGCGAGGCACTATATATAAAATGAGTTACTGCAAATAAGACAAGGGCCAGTGCCATAAACCTGTCAACCTCATCTCCAGGATTTTCTTTCCAAATAGCTCTACACACTTTCTTGCTATTACTTCACATTGAAAAAGGGCAAGCCTCTATTAAAGTTAGGCATTTATGAATCTCATGTTTCAACACATTCTCAATAATGCAAAGGAACTGGGAATATTAAGCATGGATCACTGTGAATTGCTGTTTGGTAAAGAGCTGCTCTACTTCAGTATGCGTGTGTGTTAGTTAACCTGACTTTCACTTTTTAGTTAGCATTGAAAGCAGGTTGCTTTTGGGATTGCTGGAAGATCTCTCAGAGGGTAGTA
Source organism: Aplodontia rufa (assembly GCA_004027875.1). Classification (NCBI taxonomy): domain Eukaryota; kingdom Metazoa; phylum Chordata; class Mammalia; order Rodentia; family Aplodontiidae; genus Aplodontia; species Aplodontia rufa. Next base: position 41,786 of record PVKS010007821.1, on the reverse strand, counting down.
CCCTTCACTTTTCCACACTCCAAATCACACTGGGGGAAGCAGATATTGATGTCTCTTCTAGCAATGAAACTTACCTTCAAGGGACTGACATTTCACTTTATGAATATTATCTAAAGGAGGGCCAGGCATAGCAAAAGGTTTAGCCCAATAAATTAGATATAAAAATATCTCAGTAGCCAAATATCCAGAGGAGGATTTTGGTTTGTTCTGCCTGGGTAACCCAAAATGTGATATTAGGGTTTCTGGGTCTATAGAAGAAGGGCAACACAAAAGAAGAAGCAAAGTAAACTAAAACATCTATTAGGGAGAAATTATTTTAGTCATGGCATGTGGTCAGATTTTGTCCTGAAATTACAGCAGTAATTAAAATGAGAAAATAATTGGGTGAATAGTGGCTTAGAGATGAATACTTCCCTGCCACGTAAAATGGTTTAGAACCACAAGGCTGCTTGCACAGTGACATTTGTCTATGGTGATTTCTATTTACTCATGATTTTGCTTAAGTTTAATTACTACAAAATTTATGTAATTTGAATGCTATATTCAAATGTAACAACAAAGTAGTAATTTTGTTGCTAGCAACATAAGGCATTTTTTTCTTACTGCTTTTGATGTTTTAAATAAAAATAATTACCTGAATGCATAATGACATAAAAATTACCTTTGGATCTACAGAAAAATTAGTAAGTAACTAATTGATGTGAGAGTCCCAGATGTGAATTATTGGCCTCAGAAATAAAGATTCTATATTTCCTTGCTTCTCAGAGTGTTCTGGCTTTGGCTTCACCTGGGAGCTCTCTAGAAACACACATTAAGACTCTCCAGACAACTGCAATGGAATAGATTTTTAACCATGAGATTCAAATTGGCATTGAAGTTTGAAATGTATTGTATTATACTCAGAGGATATGATGTGCACGTGTTTGCACATGTGTCTATGCAGGACACACAACACACACACAGGGAAATCATTCACAAGAAGGATTCTATTTCCACTAAAAATCACAGCCTATAAAAATTACCATGCCATATTTCAATGCATTGCAGCCTTAACTCTGTAATTAACACTGTTGTCTGTCTCCAACTTTTCAGGAGCCACTTCCCCAAATTTTCTGTGTGACTATCCATTCCCACTGGTTTAACATCAAGTGCAAACATGCACAGGGGCTGGAGGATAGAGGAATATATAGGAATACAATTCCCTCTACATGTTTTTTTCCTGAAGAAGGGTATCATGGCAATCTTCTCAAAATAATAAGAGTAATTGCTAGTATTTATTAAGCACATAAAAAATGCAAGCATTTTTTGCAAAGGTTTTACATACATCATCTTATTTATCCTTCTAATGATGCGATGACACGAGTATAATGAATTTCTTGGTTCACAGTTTTCCATTTTGAGTTTCAGAAACTTGAAGTAAATTATTTAAGGTCATACAGCTCATATGTGGCAGCATCAGGATTTATACAACATAAACCTTAAGTTATTTTAATTTTGAATATCGCATTTGAAGTACATAAATTTTTCACTAATAAAATTCAAGCAATATCAGGGTCAAATGGAAATTACTGTAGACAAAATATGCACCATAAATTGGAATATGAGGTGCACCCCAGCAGGCTTCTGCATATGGTTGGGGCTTCAGGTTAGTCTGCAGCCTCCAGGCCACATCCACTGAGGAGCCCCATGGGGAGCCAACCCTAGCAGCCTCTGCATAAGGACAGAGGCCTCAGCTTTGGCCAGCAGACATCAGGCCACCTGTCAAGGAACCCTGATGGAGCAGAACCCAAAAGCCTCTGTGCTGGCTGAACCAGGCATCAGTACCAGGGTTTTCAGGCATGGAAACACCCCAGGCCAATCTGGTCAGCTGCTCTGCACATAGCCACCCAGATACAACTCATTCCTGCCAGGTCCAGATACATTGGGCCCATACCCACTGCCAAAGATCCCAAGTCCTGTCACTGTGCACAGAGTGCCATGCAGCCCAAACACAAGACACCTGGAACCACCAAAGCACCCCAGCTACAGTGCATATACAAACGATCAGGGTGCAACACACCACAAACAGATTTCAAATCAAGGGTCTGGGGTCTAGACCCATAGGGTTCAGTCAAATGAGGTTCCAGGCTAAAGCAGTTTTCTGGAAGAAAGTGGTCATCAAAAGGGTGGTGTCTGACCCCACTCTTTGACCTACAAAGAAGTACCTCCAGACCTGCCTACCTTCACCACAGTGAAACTCTATTCAAAGATCCAGAAAAAGATGGTTGAAATGAGGAATCAACATAGAAAAGGTTCAACTCAAGCCCACAACTCCCCAGAAAAGGAACACACAGACAGGGTGTGAAATGAAAATCTAGAAATAATTATCAATGTTCTGATTACTGAAATGAACAACGAACTAAAAGAAGAATTAATGAAGGGACTAAGTGAGAAAACTCAAGAGATGAAAACTCTATTATCAAACAAATGGATATACTGAAAAAGGAAGTAATGGAGATAAAATCTTCTGTCAATCACATCAGAACAATGATGAAAGAATTTAATACTAGACTAGCCTCTATAGAAAGCATAAGCTCAGCTTTGTAAAAAAACAAAAACAAAAAAAAAAAAACTCTACCATGAAGATAGACTGAGTAAGCTTCAACAGGAATGACAAAACAGAAAAAAGCAAAAACAAAAACAAAAAACAAAACAAAACAAAAAAACAACCTCACAGAACACATTTCAAAATATCTAGGATGAAATCAGAAGAAATAATACAAGAGTAATTGGGATTACAGGAAGATGTTGAAGCACAAACAAAAGTTATCAAGAACATTATCAATAAAATAATTAAAGAAAATTGTTCCCATATCAAAATAGAGTTTAAAATGCTTATCCAGGAAGCAAACAGGACCCCCTATAATAGGCCTAAACAAATGAGAAGTTTACCAAGACACATAATTTTCAAAATGTATAATAGAGATATCAATGAAAGAATATTAGAAGTGGAGAGAGAGAAAAGCCAAATCGCATTCAAAGTCAAACCAATAAGGATCACATCTGACTTTTCAGATCAGACTCTAAAAGTGAGCAGATCATGTAAGGAGATCTTTCACTCTCTCAATGACCACTAACTTGCAGTCAAGAATACTATACCCAGCAAAACTCAGCATCAAATTTGATGAGGAAATAAGAATGTTTCATAATAAGATCAAACTTGCAATATTCATGATCAGAAGACCGCATTCAAAGAATCCTCAAAGATAAACTCCAGAGAGAAGAACAAGCAAACATTTTTCAAAATCCACAAACAAAAGAAATTCAATAAAAGTGCACACTATCAAAAAACAAGCAAAAATCGCAGAACTCACTAATAAGTGTAATGATTATGAATCACAATCACATAAATACCCTAACACTGAATGTGAATGGTCTCAATGCACCAATCAAAAGACACAGAGTAGCAGATTTGATAAACAAAAATTAAATCCAACAATATGCTGCTTACATGAGACCCACTTTACAGCCAATGAAATCCACAGATGGAGGGTTAAAAGGAAGGAAAAAAATCTACCAGGCTTACGGCCTAAGAAAGAAAGCTGGATTTGTACTTCTTATATTTGACAAAGTAGATTTCAAACATAAATTAATCAGAAAAGATAATGTAGAAGGCCACTACATCCTAGTAAAGGGAACAATACAATAGGATGATATAACTGTAGTAAATATATGCTCTCCAAACATGAACATTCCCAAATATGTAGAAAAAATTATTCCATAAGATAAAACCACTTGTGGAGCTCAACACAATTATCCTGGGATACTTTAATACTACTCTATCACCAATTGACAGATTGTCAAAGCAAAAAAAAAAAAAATCAAAAAACAAAACAAAAAAACAATAAACAGATTAGCATTCTAAACAACTCCACTTATCAAATGGACTTAACAGACATCTTTAGAGTAATTCACCTCAGTTTGGCTGAGTATGCCTTCTTCTCAGCAGTGAATGGATCCTCCTCCAAAACAGACCATATTCTACTTCACAAAGGAAATCTCAGCAAATATATATATATATAAATATCATTCCATCAGTCCAAGATACCATGACCCTAGCAATTAACAGCAAAAGGCATAACACAAAACATACATATACATGGAGATTGAACAATACCCTATTAAATGAAGAATGGATCTAAGAAGACATCAGAGCAGAAATCAAGAAATTCTAGGAAGAGAATGAGCATGAAGACACAACATATTGAAACCATGGGGACAGCGCGAAACACTCTTAAGGGGAAAATTTATAGCACTAATTGCCTACATTAAAAAAAAACAGAAAAGATCTCAAATAATTAAACTTATGTTCCAAGTCAAATCTCTAGAAAAGGAAGAATAATCTAAGCCCACATTCAGGAGAAGACAGGAAAAAAATCAAGGTCAAAGCGGAAATCAATGAAATTGAGTACAAAAATCAAAAAAAGAACTGATGAAACAAAGAGCTGGTTCTTTGAAAAAAATAAATAAAATTGACAGACCCTTAGCTAATCTCACTGAAAGAAGGAGAGAATCAAGGAAAATCAACAAAATCTCCAATAAAAAGGGAGTGATCACATCTCACCCTACAGAAATCAAATAGATTATCACAACAAATTTTGAAAAGTATACTCCTCTAAATTAGATAACCTGGAAGACATGGACAAATTTCTAGACACATACAACATCGTCAAATCGATGGAGGATGATATTGAAATAGTAAACATCCCAACAAAAGACACCGTAATCCATGGAGCAATTAAAGCCTTCCAAAAAAGAAAAGCCCAGGAACAGATGAATTCCCTGCTGAGTTTTACCACACCTATGAGGAGGAGCCAACATCTCTCGTTATCAAGCTGTTCAAAAAAAATTGAAAAGAATGGAACTCTCCCAAACATTTTTTTGAGAGGCAACAATAACTCTGATACCAAAACCCAACAAAGACACATCAAAAAAAGAAAACTACAGATCAATATTCAGATGAGCATCAATGTAAAAATCCTTAATAAAGTTCTAGCAAACTGCATTCAAAAACGCATCAAGATAATTCATCATGATCAAGTGGGCTTCAAGACTGGTTCAACATACACAAATCAATAAATGTGATTCATCAGTTAAACAGAATAAAGGAAAAAACATATGATCATCTTAATTAATGCAGAAAACACCTTCCATAAAATCTAGTACCCATTTATGCTCAAAACTCTACAGAGGATAGGAATCAGAGGAATTTAACTTTGTAAAGGTCATATGCTAAAACCACAGTTAGTAAAATACTACATGAAGAAAAGCTGAGAGCATTTCCACTAAACTTGGGAACAAGACAAGGTTGCCCACTCTCACTACTTTCATTCAATATAGGCTTGAAACCATAGGTGGAGCCATCAGTCAAGAGAAGGAAATCAAAGGGATAGGAATAGGAGGAAAGAAATTAAACTATCACTTTTTGCCAGCAACATGATCCAATGTCCGGAAGATTAAAAAATCTCCACCAGAAAACTGCTAGAGCTAATAAACAGATTTGGCAAAGTAACAGTCTAAAAGACAAAAACCAATAAATCAATAGCAGTCCTATACACAAACAATAATAGGACAGAGGAAGATATCAGGAATTCAGTCCCGTTCACAATATCCTCGAAAAGAATAAAATGCTTTGGAATTAATCTAATAAGAGAAGTAAAATACCTCTTCAACGCAAATTATCAAACATTGAAGACAGAAATTGAATATCTGAGGAGGTGGAAAGATGTTCCATGCTTTTGGTTATACAGAATTAATATAATTAAAATGGCCATTCTGCCAAAATCACTATACAGACTCAATGCAATCCCCATCAATATACCAATGTCATTCTTTACAGATACAGAAAAAGCAAACCTCAAATTTATATGGAATACCAAGAAACATGGAGTAGCCAAAACATTACTAAGCCAGAAAGGTGTAGCAGGTGGATTTGCAATACCAAATGTAAAACTACACTATAGAGCTGTAGTAACAAAACCAGCATGGTACTAGGATAAAAATAGGAATGAAGACCAATGGAATAGAATAGAAAACTGTGAGATATTCCTGTAAATCTTTAAACATTTGATCTTTGACAAAGAGTGTCAAAACATTACATGGAGGAATGACAGCCTATTCAACAAATGGGGCTGGACAAAATGGATAGGTTTTGCAGGACGTTGAAATTAGAACTTTATCTCTTACTTTGCACAAAAATCAAAATAAAATGGATCCAGGTACTAAGAAGTAAGCCAGCTACTATACAACTGCTAGAAGAAAAATTAGGACCAACAATCCAGCATTTGGTAATAGGCAGAGACTTCCTCCACAGGACTCCTAAAGTGAAAGAATTAAAGTAAAAAATCAAAGAGTAGGATGCCATTAAACTCAAAAGCTTCTGCTCAGCCAAAGACTTGGTCAAAATTGTCAAGAGACAACCTAGAGAATGGGAGATGATTATGGCCTGTGATTCCTCTGACTAAGTACTCGACAAACTTCAAATCATAAACACTAACAATCTAATCAAGAAATGGGCAAGACTGCTAAACAGAAACTTCTCAGCAGAGGACATTGAGAAAACCAACAAGTGAATGAGAATGTGTTATACATCACTACTAATCAGAGAAATGCAAATCAAAACTACATTCACGTTTCACCTCACACCAGTCAGACTGTCAAAGATGAAGAATATGAACAGTATCATTTGGTGGAGGGGTTGTGTGGAGACAGGAACATTAGCACACTGTTATTGGAACTGCAGACTGGTACAGCCAGTATGGAAAGCAGTGGGGAGGATCTGCCAAAATATTAGGGATGGATCCACTGTACAACCCTGCTATTCCTCTTCTGGATACTTTCCCAGAGTAGTGAATATCCGCACAGTACAATGACACAGTAATATCTATGTCCACCCAAATGCCTTTCACTCAATGAATGGATCCAAAAGCTGTGAGATATATATATATATACAAATACATTCATTTTTAAGAGGCAACAATAAGTCTAATATCAAATCAAAGACCAACAAAGACACATAGTCACATATACAGTGGAGTTCTCAGCAAAATTTAAACAATGATATTACAGTCTTTGAAGATAAGTGGATGGCAATGGAAGAAATCATGCTGAGTGAAGTTAGCCAAACCCAGAGAGTGAAGGCTCAAATGTTTTCACCCATTTGTGGAGGCTTGAGCTAAACCCAGGCTTGGGTGAAAGGTAGTCAGACTCATGTATTGGACCCACCAGGGGCATAGCAACACAAAGTCTAGGGGAATCATAGACACGTAGGCAGGAAAGCAGGAGGGAGAGGCAGGGTAATGAGAGAAGGAGGGAAGACAGGGAGGGATCTAGGGGAGCAATCAACAATGTAACATACTCTTTACCCCTGAGAAGTTAAATAATATGCATTCAATCATTTAATTCTGTAAAATTCACAATCTTATACATACACACATATAGTCAATTATATTTTTAGGGGCATAATATAGAAGAATCATGAGACTGAGTTGTGGGCCATGTGGGAGTATCTATGGTTTGCATTAAATGCATAACGTATTGCTACTTTATATGCATTTATGATCATAAAACTACTCAACTCAATAAAAATAATTCTCAAAAAAAGAGAAAATTATAATAGGAAAGTATTGTTGCTTTAGAAATAGGACAGCAAAGTCAGACACGGTGGGTCATGCCTATAATCCCAGAGAATAGGGAGGTTGAGGCAGGAGGATTGCAAGTTCTAGGCCAGCCTCAGCAACTTAGCAAGGTCCTAAGCAACTTAATAAGACCCTGTCTCAAAATAAAAATACAACAAAAATAAAAAGGGCTGGACGTGGCTTAGTAGTTAAGTACATCTGAGTTTAATTTCTGGTACAAAAAATTTAAAGGGACAGCAAATCAAGCCAACAGCTCATTGTCTTTGCAGCTTATTTATATTTAAATCAATTAAATTTATTTTCTTGCATACTGGGGTTCCAACGCTACCGTGAAGTTTTTCTTAAACTAATACATAGCTACTGTGCTCCCTTTTGAATATGTGTAAACACTTATTAGCTCAAATTACTTTAATTATTTACTAACTTGAATTGTTCTACTATCCAAAAAGGTGTAATTTTCTAGCTGCGCTGTGATTTCCTTGGAGGAATGAAAATCATTTTTAGATTTTTTTTTCTTTTATTCTAGAATATATTCCTTGTGTCCTTTCTTTAATTTTTATTCAACACATTTATTTATATGTCATTGGCTAGCAGATTTCAAAGCACTCTTCCTTTTTTAAGGCCCTGGAGTAGAGCTAAAGTTTTAGACAGGCATATCTCAGTGAGAACTAAGCTACAGGAAACCTGGCTCAGGGGCTGGCAGGCTGCCTCAGAGTTCTAACAAGTGTATAGCAGGGCAATAGGCTTGAAGCCCTCTCTTCATTCTCTCAATTAACTGAAATTTATCCAAGTCAACAGAAAGTATTCACTTAATAATTAACATGAAAAGAGTACCCCAAAAATACTTTTTTAAAAGACAGATAGCATTTTAGATCTGGAGATAACTTTAGAAAGAATAGCATTCCAACTCTCTAAATCAGAACTCAGGATTCATAGAGAACAAGTGATTTATGTAAGAAAAACCTGCAAAATTGAGACTAGAATCAAGGTCTTCCTATATATGATGCTCTCTCCACAGCTAGTTACACTTAATACTATGAGTGAGAAATAGAAAATTCTAGTTCAGGAGGAGTCTGAATTTCACTTTCTCTTAATGAGCCAGTGGATTCCATGTTTTACAATATAGTCATAATGATGTCAAAATAATCCAGGAGATAAAATCATGTTTGTTGTAGAGGACTCAAGTAGTTAGTAGTGGGAACAGAAAATGCTCCCAGAGAAGTAACAGTGTCTTTGTAAGAGTCTAGAGGGCACTAGGGTGTGGAGTCAACTCAAAAATTAGACCCAATCATTGATCATTAATATTAACACCAGTGAGGAGAGGATTAGAAACATGTGAAGTTCTTGAAATATTGGCATATATAAATAGAAAAGCATAAGCCCAGGCCTTATTAAGATGATTCAGAAAAAGTAAATGAACACATATTATTTCAGTTTATAATATTGGAAATAGATGTTGCGGGTGTTAGACTGGCAATCAAATTTAGACATCATTCACCTCCAGCCTGTATATAAAACCAGGTATGCAAATTCCTTCAACCTGAGGAAAGCATAATTCCATGTGGCACAGAAATCAGAATAGAGACCGGGTTCCCAGTGGTTTTCGAATAGTTATGACACTAACTAAATAGTTGAGTATGCTCTACCCATGGCAAATATATGTATATGTTCATTTAAATATAGCAATCCCTGTGACCAATATATTATAATCCCTACTTAATATATTAAGAAACTGAGGCTCAAAAATACTGTAAGTTAAAAATGTCACATGGGATATAAAAGATGAATGTATAGTTTGACCTCAAGTTCACTGAATTTCAAAATCTGAACTCAATCATTTTATATGGTAATTAGTTTCTGGGACCTTAATACACTTCAAAGTTCTTTATTATATAATCATAATATTGTTTTTACAATTTTTATTATATTCTTGTTTAATCATAGTTCATAAAATATTATTTCTAAACATTTTACATTCAAATTATTTTTTTTCATTTATAAAAAATGTTCTAAGAAAATCTGAGACCACTTTTCTATGATAGAAAAATAACAAGTGAGTGAGGCCAGACTATTTTGCCAGGATTCTGCATGCAGATAGGGGTCACACATTCATTCTTTACGTGGGTTCTAATGTGGAGATTGAGGATAGAGATGGAGAAGAAAATAATTAAAATGTTTCACTGTGTGATGTATTATTAAACTCACTTACCATTCCTTCAAAAATTAGGAAAAATATTTATATTTTTCTTCAACACAGGAAAGGGAAATTCCTCAAAATGACTAGCTATTTCCCAGATAAAAATAAAAACATTGGGAAAATGGAACATGGCGACCACCCCACCACCAGTGACCCTGAGACACTCCTGAGAAGCACTTCACACTGCAGGAGTGGGAGGTGGTATCCAAAGGTAGGACCAGGCTCCCAGTACGGGGGATCATTACCCATCCCCTATTTTTTTAACACCAAAGGAAAAGAGCTTTGCATTAACAAATCTAAACCAAGAGTTTGTCACACCTGCTCAGTCGGCTCCATAGCCGAGGGGCAGGAGGGCAGGGAGCTACCCCGGAGGGGAGTAAACGGCACAAGTATTCTAACCTGGTCTGCTCGCATTGGGGAACGCCTTCTATCAGGTTCGCTCACAATTTCCAAGAGCTGATTCTGTAGCTCTAGGTCTTAATTTCTCGCAATAGTGAACCTATAATGCTATAATGGTTGGCACAGCAGCCGCCCGCCTCGCCCTCCATTTTGACTGTTTCCCTGAGGGTGGGGCTGATCACTCACTCAGGAAAAGTGAAACCAGGCCCATCCTTCACACATGGACTGGGGACCTCAGTCCCAAGGACAGAAACACAGTCTTAAAGGTCCCGTGACCTGGCCATCTGCCCGGGAGCTGTGTGGTGCTGGGAACCCCCTCTCCAACTCTGGTTGCTGCTGGCTCCACAGCTGAGGGATGCGGAGCTACCCTGGAGGCGGCATGGAAATGGCACAAGTATTCGAACTCCATCACAGCGGGCAACACCTTCTCACCCGTGCTCACAGTTTGTAAGAGTTGAGTCTCAAGCTCTTTGACTTAATTGCTCACAATAGCAAACCTACAGCTGCGGGTGCATCGCAGCCGGCCTGCTCTGTCACCACTTTTAGATTTCCCTGAGGAGGGACTGGACACTCACTCTGCAAAAGTGAAACCAGATCCATCCTTTAAGCACAGACTTGGGACCTCAGTCTCCACTGACAGAAAAACAGAATTTACCACCCCGTGACTTGACCATCTGCCCAGGGGGCTGTGTGGAACTTCGAATCCCCTCTCCAGCTCATGGGTCTCACAGGTGGTGACCTAGTGCCTGCCCTCTCACATGCCCTAACATGAGGAGTCTGTGAACAGAACTCAGCACAGTAGGGCATATTTTTCCCAAGGGGACCACCTGCTTCAGCCTCTCTAATAAGCTGACTGTAACTCTCTAAGAAGGCAGTGTCTGACATCAGCTGCAGGAACCTTTGAACAAAAGGGGCAGCCTGGGTTCTCCTTCAGCCTCTGAGCTCTGTGCATACCCAAGGCTCCAAACCTCCTGAGCTCTTCAGGTGGGTGCCCCCTAGTGCTTGCAATTGGAAACCACATAAACACTGGCACAGCCTGGACTCTGTCACACACATCTTCCCTTGCCAGGACTGTACCAACCCCACAGAGCAGTTCTTGGGGCTTCTGAAGATGATAAGACATCCAGAGTGGGTCATCAGTGATCTTGGAGAAGGGATTTTCAGTCTGGTCACTCTCCTTGGAACAGTCAGAGTCCCACGCATCTACACTAGGATCTACTAGACTGCCTACAGCTTCTGGGGTCCCTGCTTAAGAAGATCAGGAGTGTGGTCAGACAGAAAATAATCATACCAGGAATGCATCTCAGGGGGTGCTGAACTCTATTCTCACAAGAAGTGAGAGAGGGCAGGATCTTCTACCCCTCTGCAACAGAAAATTTTGAGGAGCTCCTCTAGGAAGAACCAGGCCACCCAGGATAACCAAACTGCATCTCCCCAGACAAGCTCAACTGGGAACAGTCCCAGGCTAGATGGCAAACTTGAACACATTCCCCCACAGTACACAATGACCTAGGGGACAAAAAAATTAGAACTTTCCTAACTAGTTTTTTTTTTTTTATGGGGATCCTGCTGCCATCTAATATTTTTAACTTGTTTAACTTCTACCTTTTTAACATTTTATTTTATATTTGTAAATTCTTTTTTTTGCTTTATGGTTGTTACTGAACTTGGTTTTCTTGTATGTACATATTTTTCTGTGTGTATATACTGGTGGTTGGCTTGTACTGTCTCTGCGTCTTCTTGAACTTGAATGCTGTTTCTATAACATTGGGCTCTAACCAGGAAAGCACTTCATGATAGCAAAATAGCCCTCAGTCTCCTTTGGGTGAAGAGAACCACACCCCATACTAACCTCTTCTTCCCCCGTACTCTATATTCCTAAATATAGCTGTTCTCTCTCATCCTCACCCAAAATCTTTACCCCACCCACATCCCATTTCTATGATTTCCTTATTCCTAATTGAATACCCTGCTCCCCCCTAATCCATTGTTCCTCTTTATTCTAAGTCAAGTGTTCTAATCTACCTCCTCAGTTCAACTCCTTGGCTTCCTAGTCATTTCTTTGCCCTATTTAGAGAGGCCCTGCTAACTGAAGAATGGGACATTCTTCAAAATGGGTCCTTTCCTGCTATCATAATGTATCGTGAGAGCTCTCTCAAAGAAAACTGCTTCTATAGATGCTAATCATCATCATCATAGCTGTTTTAGTTGAAATTGCCTAGTATATGCACCTATAGGCTCTCAAGTCCTCACTGATTGGACTGGCACCTATAGGTCTGAGCTGCACAAATAGCAACACAGCCCAATGAAGCAAAACCATAAGAAGCCCCAATTACCCCTACAGGTGTAATACAGTCGGTCTTCAAGACACATTCACTGTTTATGAAAATGAGGAGAAGAGGAATAACTCTCTTCCTCAACGTCACAGCTCTCCACCCAAGGACTTCTTGGTCAGGGACCTAGATGAAACCCAAAGAAATTATATCAACAGTATGATTGGTAACTTGATCAAAGAGTTGAAAGAAGAATTAAGGAAAGAGATCAGAGAAAAAATTTCAAGAGATGAGAAATGACTTTTATGAGGAAATAAGGGAGCATTTCCATAAGATGAAAGATCAGCTTTATAAAGAATTAGACACCCTGAAAAGAGATGTAGCAGAGCTATCAGAATTGAAGAACACAGTCAACCAAATCAAAGCTTCACTGGAAGACACTAAAACCAGAGTAAGCTCCACTGAAAACAAAACTTCAGCTCTTGAAGAATGTGCATCAGATAACAAAGACAGGCTAAGCAATGTCGAGTTCAAGGACAATAGACAAGAGAAGAAACTTAGAATACGTGACCAGAATTTCCAAATAATATTTGACAAGATGAGGAGAAATAACGTGAGAGTCACTGGACTGGATGAACACTCCAAAAAGCAAACAAGAGGCATTAAGAATCTTTAAGCAAAATCAAAAAGGAGAACTTCCCTCACATTAGAATTGACCCAGAATATCACATCCAAGATGCTTACAAAACACTAAACAGGCCTAATCAAATGAGAAATTCACCAAGACTTATCATATACAAAATGAATAACAGAGATATCAAAAAGAGAATGCTAAAAGCGGCTAGAGAAAAGTCCCAAATCATATTCAGAGGCAAACCAATTAGAATCACTATGGATTTTTCAGATCAAACAATGAAGGCCTGAAGAGTTTGGAACAATATTTTTCAAGCCTTGAAATATAACAATTTTTAACCAAAAATAATATACTCCGCAAAACTCAAATTTAAATTTGATGGGAAAATTAAATACTTCAATGATAAACTCAAGTTAGCAAGATTCATGAACACAAATCCTGTGGTACAGAATATTATCAAGGATATTCTTCATTCAGAAGAAAATGCTAATAATACCCTAAACTCTTAAACAAGGGTGAGTCAATAACCACATTACACACTAAAGAATTCCCCACATGACTCAAAACTCTATAATAGTCACAAAGTCTGAGACTCAGTTTCCCATATCTATTCTAACTCTGAATGTGAATGGTCTCAATGCACCGATTAAAAGACACAGATTGGCTAACTAAATAAAAAAATAAAATCCAACAATATGTTGTCTACATGAGACACTCTTAAACTCAAAAATAGACACAGACCGAAAGTGAAAGGTTGGCGAAATGTCTACCAGTACATACATAAGCTCTTCCATGAAATTAATAGGGTGAGAGCACTCCCAAACAATTTTTATGAAGCAAATTTTACACTGATACCAAAATCCAACAAAGACACATAAAGAAAAGAAAACTCCAAACCAATCTCCCTGATGAACATTGATGCAAAAATCCTTAATAAAATTTTAGCTAATCTGATACCAAAACACATTAAAAAGATAATACATCATGATCAAGTGGGCTTCATTCCAGGAAAACAAGGCTGGTTCAACATATGCAAATCAATAAAAGCAATTACCACTTAAACAGAATTAAAAACAAAAATCATATAATCACCTCAATTGACACAGAAGAAGCCTTTACCACTTTATATTCAAAACGCTAGAGAAGATAGGGATCAAGGGAAGATACTTTAAATATGTTAGATCCATTTATGACAGACCCAAAGCCAACAATATGCTGGATGGAGAAAGACTGAAAGTATTTCCACTGAAATTAGGAGCAAGACAAGGTTGTCCACTTTCACCATTCTTATTCAATATAATCCTTGAAACCCTTGCCAGAGCTACCAGGCAAGACAAGGAAATCAAAGGAATTTGCATAGGAAAAGAGGAAGTTAAGTTGTCTCTATTTGCTGATGACATGATTCCATACCTACAAGACCCAATAAGCTCGACTAGAAAACTTCTAGAGCTTATAGGCAATTTCAGCAAAGTGGCTGGCTATAAGATCAATACCAATAAATCACTAGCTTTCCTTTACTCCAGCAACAAATCTGCAGAAGAAGAAATCAGGAAATCTCTCCCATTCACCATCTCCTCCAAAAAAATGAAATACTTGGGCATCAACCTTACAAAGGATATTAAGGACCTCTACAAAAAAAATTATGGAACACTAAAAAAGAAATTACAGAAGACCTGAGTAGATCGAAAAACATTCCATGCTCATGGTTAGGCAGAATCAATATAATAAAAATGGCCATTCCACCCAATGCCCTATACAGATTTAATGCAATCCCCATCAAGTTACCAATGTCATTCTTCATGGATATAGAAAAAGCAATTCTCAAGTTTGTAGGGAATAACAGAAGACCCAGATTAGTCAAAACATTACTCTGCAGGAAGGAAGAATTAGCGGGTATCTCAATCCCTGACCTGAAATCATACTACAAGGCCATAGTAGTAAAAACAGGATGGTATTGGTAACAAAACAGAAGTGAAGACCAGTGGAATAGAATAAGTTTCTGAGATGAACCCCCACATCTTCAGCTATTTGATATTTGATAAAGGTGGCAAAAACATAGTGTGGAAGAAAGATAGCCTGTTCAACAAATGGTGTTGGACAAACTGGACAGCTATGTGTAGACAACTGAAGCTGGAAACTTACCTTTCACCTTACACAAAAATTAAATCAAAATGGTTCAAAGATCTTGATACTAAGCCAGAACATTTAAATATACTTGAAAAAGAAGTATGATCAATACTACAGGACATTGGGGTCAGCGGCACCTTCCTTAACAAAACTCCCATGGCTCAAGCAGTAAAGTCAAGAATGAATGAATGGGATGCAATTAAACTGAAAAGCTTTTGCACAGCTAAAGAATTAGTCAAGAGTGTCAAAAGAGACCCAACAGAATGGGAGAATATCTTTGTCTGCTACTCCTCGGACAGAGGGCTAATATCCAGAATACACAAAGATTTAAAAAAAACTAAACACCACACTCACAAAACTAAACACTCACACTCCAATCAATAAATTAGCTACAGATCTAAAAAGAAACTTCTCACCAGAGGAGTTCCAGAAAGTCCATAAATATATGAGAAAATGCTCTACATCATTAGCAATAAGAGATAATGCAAATCAAAACTTCAATGAGATTCCACCTCATTTCTGTTAGAGTGGCAAAAATGAAGAATAGGAACAATGACAGATGCTGGAGGTGCTGTGGGAAAAGAGGAACACTGTCACATTGCTGGTGGGACTGGAAACTAGTTCAATCACTCTGGAAAGCAGTGTGGAGACTCCTTTAAAAATTAGGGCTGGAACCCCCTAATGACCCAGCTATCCCACTCCTGGGTATTTTCCCAAAAAAGTTAGAATCAGGGGTGGAGCAGTGGATCAGCAGTTTTGGGGCTTGCTGGGCAAGCATGAGGACCCGGGTTTGAACTCCAGCATCATATACAAAACTAAATGTTGGAGCAATAAAGGCCATGTGAGAAACTAAATAAAGTTGTTTCTTTCTTTCTCTCACTGTCCTTCTCCCTTAAAAAAAATAAAAAGAATTAGAATCAGCATATTATAGACATATGGTTTCATCAGTATTTATAGCAGCTAAATTTACTCTAGCTAGACTATGGAACCAACCCAGATGCCCCTCACTTGACAACTGGATTCAAAAACTTTGTTACATATATACAATGGAATACTACTAGGCCATTAGAGAAAACGATATTATGGCTTTTGCAGCCAAATGGATGGAGATGGAAAAAAATATGCTAAGTGAAATATCCCAATCTCAGAGACTCAAGGGCCAAATGTTTTCTCTCATTTGTGGAAGCTAGAATACAAATGGAAACAGTATGTTAGATGGCTAAGCTGATAATATCCTCAAAATGTATAAATTTTTACACAAACAGGGGGATCCATGCCTAGGATAACTGGAGATGTAGAGAGGGGAACAGGGAGGGAAAAAGGGTTTAGGAAGGATATCTAGGAGACTGGAGGGAGGGAGTATGGGGGAATCATCTCAGAAGGAGATCTCTGACCTCCATGAGAAGTCCATTTAACACAGGGGTTCTTCTGGGGGAAGAAACATAGAACCAAGGGGAATCCAAGGGGGGCATCCATGAGATGACATTAGTCTTTGCTAACTATGTAAATATGCATTTGCTGTTGATTATTTGATCATTATTTCCCCTTAAATGTAACTCCATATTCAACTAATAAAAAATAAAAAATAAAAACATTTGATTTCCTACTTTTTCATGTTATGTGCCACATCCCCAGCCCCTGTTTCATAAATCTCTGTACAGATCCTCGGGGACT
Organism: Aplodontia rufa; assembly: GCA_004027875.1. Classification (NCBI taxonomy): domain Eukaryota; kingdom Metazoa; phylum Chordata; class Mammalia; order Rodentia; family Aplodontiidae; genus Aplodontia; species Aplodontia rufa. The sequence goes on along the minus strand of PVKS010007821.1, from coordinate 24,806 downwards.
GAAAATATTTTGCAGAACTTTATTTTCTGTAGTTTAAAGATGAAACCTATGAGACATAATACTCTATTCTAAATAAATATTAGATTATAATGTTAAATAAGCATTCTCAAATTATGTGCATAGCCCTAGAGATTTTGATAATACACCCTTCATCCTTATGAGAAACCAATGAATTGTTGAACCCTAAGAGACCAAGATCATTACATTACATTTCCTCTTTATCAGTCTACACTCTTTAGAACAGCACTGGGAAAAGTTAATGCACTTTTGGAAAATATTTATCTTATGTGGCAGAATGGAATGAACACATGCTTAAATATAGATTGGTGATATAGTATCAACTGAGCACATGAAAAGCCAAAAGTATTTATTTTACATGTAAATAGAATTTCAAAGAGGCATTTAAAATTTTGATTAGGCAAAAGCATTCTAGCTCAAGTATGATATAGTCACCTTAGAGCACACATGGCTACCTAAAAGCAAATTAACTTTATTAATAAAAAATTAGCAACTTGTGTTTAAAAGGAAAGGTTGGAGACCTACCCAAGCTAGAAGCATATGTAAGAGATGACTCTGTCAGTTATGTACTCTCTTTGAGAGTTTTAACCAAGAACAAAAGTTTTAAATCATGGCAGAACAGATATTAATCAAATATACAGAATAACTTGGTGATTGGAAACAAGACTTTGCCTAAAAAATTTTTCATGAATGTAGATTTGCATAAAAAAGAGATAATAAGTATTATTTATTTGGAATCATTACACTGGTATCATTGTATTACATGATCTACATGTGGAAGGGGTGGCTTAAACCAGGATTTACCATGTTTATTTCTCAAACTTTTTCTCAACCAGTCATCAAAAGGACAGGACTCTCCATTTTCGATTGGCAAGACTTGACCAAAATGTGTCATTGACTAGCAGGCTTTGAACCACTCTTGGTTTTAGTAGATGCCCTGGAGTAGATATACAGTTTCATTGTTCACCCTTTGACCTAAAAAAGTGGCCAATTTTTGGTTGTTTGCAAGAAACTGAAACTGAAGAATTGCCCATTGTCTTTACATTTCTGTTAGAAATGGTTTGAAGATGTTGGTAACTCTGAGCCACTGGCACATTTAGTAAAAGTTATTTATTTCATTGGTTTTGAAACAGATTTTTTTTTGTTTGTTGTGGAAATTTTATGAAATCTCCTATAATAAAGTGTTCCAATCAGGAATCAAATCCAATGATTTCAGAACTCGATTTTCAGTTTTTCTTTAGGTACAGTTTTCTTTGGAAATGAAGCAACATGAAATCGTAGTCAAGTGACAACTTAGAAGATTAATAAATAATGAAGAATAAAACTTTTTCTTAAAATCAAGGTTAGCAGACTTTTTTCATTTTGTCACTAAACAGACAATCAAGCATGTTATCTCTGGAAGTCAGGAGTAGGCCATGAGGATGATGATATAAAAACATTTTAGGCATGAACAGGAGCTGGAATTCGAGGTTAGTGAAACCACTGGGAGGAATAAGTCCTTTTTTAGTATTGAACCCTCATTATTGAATGCTAGAACCTTAAAATGAAAAGCATCTATTATGGTTTAGATGTGAGATGTCCCCCCAAAACTCATGTGTGAGATAATGCAAGAAAGTTTAGAAGTGAAATGATTGGGAATCGAAGTCTTAATCCAATCAGTGAATTGGTCCCATGATAAGGCTTAATGTAGTGGTAACTGAAGGAAGGTAGGTTGTAGCTGAAAGAGGTGGATCGTTGGGGGCATGTTTTTGGGGTATATATTTTCTTTCTGATTAGTGAAGTCTCTCTGCTTCCTGGTATGAAGCCTGGAGTCACTTTCCTCCATCATACCCTTCCACCATGATGCTCTGCCTCATCTCAAGCCTTGAGGAATGGAGCCAGCCTTCCATGGACTGAGACCTCTAAAACTAAGTCCCCAAATAAACTTTTTCTTCTCTAATTGCTCTTGTCAGGTCTTTTGCTTCCAACAATAACAATAAGAACCTAACTAAAACAGCTTCTTAAATACCCAGTCAATTATTTTAAAGACTAAAAAAATTATCTCCAAAGAGGCTAAGGGATTTGGCTGGGACTGCCAAGCTCGGCAGTGGCAGAAACAAGATTTTATGACTTCCTTAACATGCAATCAATAAAATCTGAAAAGTTAATAAATGTATACCATCATCAGGTAGTCAAAGATTTTAAAAGAGAAATAACTAGAATTCAATCAAATTTTTTGAAGAAAAGTAAATGTAAGCATCTTCCTAATTCCAGCAATCTTGACTCATTGAAAAGTCATACTGGAACATGTGATAAACTAATAAAAATGCTTGTGAAGCATTGGTTTCAAGTTAGAATAATGCATGACCTTTTCAGAGCAGAGTTAAGTGCATTTATTATTGGTGAATGGCTTATTCCCCTGACTACAGTAGCTCTAAGTAATGTACATTTTGGAAGTGACAAATATGTTTTTACATCCTATTACTACACAATGCACATTTCAGTCCGAATAACATGGGAATTAAATAAAGAGATGCAATTTCAGAGAAAACAGAGTACTTAGAATCTGTAGATGGAAGGCAGTGCCCAATAAAACATTTAAAGAACACTAGAGCAATATGATATCTGGAACAATTTTCTTCTGAGTTCATGTGAGGTGGTTGAATACAGAAATGCCTTTTACAATTAAGTTCGGAAAGAACAACGATCCCAATAAAGACTCTTTCAAAGGCAATTGGAGTGTCAACATCACTTTCTCAACTAACAAGGTAATTCTTACTCTGCCTTAATTTCACCAAAACTTTTTAATTTTGCAGTCTTCACAATAACTCAAATAGATGTATGCTATTGACAGGTATTTTTCTTCTTTTGGAATTCCTCATCATATATTGTCTTACATAAGCATGCAAAGCAAATTATAAGATAGAAATCGATTCCATTTTAACTAGACTTTTTTTTATTTTTGATTGTCTTTCTAGGCTTTCCTTGGAATGCTAATATGTACAACATTCTGAGACACAGGGACACATCCTACTATTTGTAGAAGCACAGGTATTTTAACAAATACAGTAGTTTATCATATTTATTCCCTTTAATTTATGATACCCATAGTCATATTGTATTAGTCTACTTTCTGATTTTGTCATCAAACTATTTGATAAAAACAACTTTGAATAGGAAAAATTCATTCTGGACTCATTGTTTAGGAGGCTTTCCCATGGCCACTCTATTCCTCTGAGCCTGTGGCGAGGGAAAATACTATGGTGGAAGGGTATGGCAGAGGAAAGTTGCTCTGTTCATGGCAGCTGGGAAGCACAAAGAGAGAGGAAGGGGTCAAGGACATCTTAGCCCACTGTTAACACTTCCATTGAGATACTTCTTCTGTTATTAATCCCTCAATTGGATTAATTCACTCGTCAGGCTGTAGCCCTCCTAATCCAATTTTTTCACCTATGAACATTGCTACATTGCTTAACACATGAGTTTTTGGGGGGACATTTTAGGTATAAACTATAACCCTCATGTACCCATCTAACCCTTTAGCTTTTTTTTTTTTTTTTTTTCAGGGCTGAGGACCGAACTCAGGACCTTGGGCATGTTAGGCAAGCACTCTGCCATTGAGATAAATCCCCAACCCCAGCTTGTTTTTTAAGAGAGAGGGACAGTGAGAGAGAGAGAGAGAGAGAGAGAGAGAATCAATATTTTATTTAGTTTTTCATGTAGATTTTGTTGCTCTGAAATGTTGTGTATGCGGTGTTGGGGTTTGAACTTGCATACTCACTCATGCCAGGCAAGTGCCATAACTGCTGAGTCACTGCTCCAGCCCCCAACCCTTTAGCTTTAAAATATATATTACCTAGATACATTTGCAGGCTGTTGCAGTTTGGATTTAAATTCTCCAAATAAATTAAAAAAAAAAAAAACTCATGTACTGAAGTTTTGATCTCCAATGAAACAAAGTTCAGGAGTGGAGACTTCAGGAAATGATTGCATCATGAGGACTGTAATTGCAGCAGTGATGAATAGTCTAATGGACTATTGCCCAACCTCTCTCTTACTCAGTCCATCCCTCTCACTCTCCCTCTCTCTCTCATTCCTTGCAAGATTTTATGAGCTAGTAACTTTCCTCTTCTACACAGTTCCATCATGATGTTCAGCTTCTCCTCAAACCCAAAGCAATGAAGTTGGTCAACCATGATTGAAACCTCTGAAAGTATAAGATACTGTAACTCTTCCTCCAAGTTGTTTTCCTCAGGTGTTTTGTCACAGTAACAAAAAGCTGACTAGCACACATTCTATTAAGAATTGTATGGGGGCTGGAGCAGTAGCTCACCAGTTACGGCACTTGCCTTGCATGCACCAGCTCATGGGTTCGAACCCCAGCACCACTTACACAACAAGGTGTCAAAGCAATGAAGGCAACATGAAAAACTAAATAAAATTGATCCTCTCTTTCTCGCCTCTCTCTAACCATCCCTCTCTCTTAAGAAAAGTATTATATGAATAGTAACAAAAAGGGACAAAGTAGAACTAAGTGGTTTCCACTTACTGCAAGCATGAAAAGTTTTACAGATAACATAGCATCTGAGTGAAGACATGAACAATAATTAGAATTTTAAAAGGCAGAAATGTCAGGTAGAAAATTTTTCTATGCAGATGATAGTTTAACTCAAGCATAGAACTGTTGTAGAAAAAGTTCATGGTGAGGGTCTGTTTAGTGAACAACTTTGTGTTAAGGCTATAACACTGAGTTTAGATCAATAGAGTAATTTCATTGTATGACAGTGAATTTAAACTTATAACAATATTTCTCAAACTTGAATGTTTATTGCAATGTTGTGCATTGTTAGAAGGGGGGCAATATGCTTCCTTTAGAGATTTTTGTCAACTAGGAAATAATTTTCCATGACTCTGTTTAGGAAAGCATATTGCCAGATGGTCAAACAGAAAACACGAGGTAGAGGAATTGGTATTCAAAAGGTATCAATCCCTTCACCAAGACCTGAGAATTTTAGCATATGAAGGAAAGCTATAGTCATGATTTCTTTTTCTTTAGTTCTTTTTTCTTATTTATATAACTCAGGACACATAACACACAGGGGTTGGTTCTCTAATTTCTTCGTTTATGTCAGTCCAGAAAGTAATGAAAAGGTGGATGATTTTGCTTAAACTCAATAAAACTTGTGAGTCCATAATTCCAAGGACTGTGCTAGATTCCAGCAGCAAAGCAGTGCAGGGGAAAAGGAAAAATAAGGAGAAGACTAATAAAACCACGTTTGTTCTCAGGTCACACAAGGTGTGTTTTAACCAGAGTGAATACAGCAGAGCATCAGGGAAACAGCTCTTATTGATCTTGTTATTTATATGAAAACATGATTTGCCTGTTTACTACAGTGTTCATTAAGTGCATCAGCTATTATGTAGTGAATTTCTCCAATACAATGAATACATTCAGTTGAAAATTACCAGAGCAACCTTTTTATAGAATGATAATGCCTGTGAGAAATGCGGCAGTAATCCAGTCAGTTAAATGTCTGCCCATAGATTTGGGTATTGCTGTAACAGTCCACATGCTTCCTGTAATTTCAAGCCAGCTCCATATTTATCAGCTTATTTTCCATATACCACCAATTTTATCACCCCTTAGTCCCTATAAAAGAGCTGGTAATTAACCTTTTCTTGTTACACTTCTACAGAACATGACTGTAACTATTTGGTGTGAAAACAAAGCAAGAATATTAGCCTTTACTTCAGGCTTTTACTACTTCAAAGTGAAATGTATATATTTTCTCAATTTTCTGAATTCCTCTAACTGAGTCACTGAAATCTTACAGGCATCTGTCAAAGGTGAGAATTTTCTACCTAGAGGATTGATTTAGTGGCTCAATTCCTTTGCATTTGGTAGTAAATATATTTAAAAATAAGGGAAGGGGACCAAGAAGGAGGAAGGAGAGGAGAGCACAGGTACTGGGGAATGAAATCAACAAAATTAGGCTACATTCACATACATACATACCACAGTGAATATTGCCTTTATATATCATTATAAAAATAATAAAATAGGTGGGCATCTACTTAGAGGAGGTGGATTGGGGAAGGAGGAAGGGAAAAGAAGAGGAAGTGCAGGTGAATGAGATGGGTCAAATTATGTGTGTGTATGAATAAAGCATAAGGAATTCCACCATCTTGTGTAATAATAACACCCAAATTAGAAAAGCAGAGTATATGTAAGAATTTGTCTTTGTGTTAGCCTTAAGTTTCCCTGATCACTCTGAATTACTAGAGTTTTACATTTTTTATTTCAACTCTAATATCTTGTATTTTTCCTGGATATGCCAAAATGAATTCACCTAGATAATAGGTCTCAAATTTGGGATATGAGAATTTGAAAAAATCTCTTTATTTTTATTGTATCTAAGTGGAAATTGTCATTGCCTACCATTGTTAATAAACTTGACCAGCTGGAGTATTATTAGCACTATCTGTTACTGTGTCATCAGTGGAAACCATTTATTTTTTAATCTTCTGCAAGTTGCCCAGATATACCAAGATGTTGCTGATGATTAGCACTAATTTGAAACTGTAGCATTTATTTTTCATTTGGATACATCCTATGTAAAATATTCTTAAAGAAGGTTTATATTCCTGTGTCATATTTATTAATAGTTTAATTAAATATGTCAATGTAACAGGTTTCCTTTGTAATTTCCTCTCATTGTGCGTGCGTGTGTGTGTGTGTGTGTGTGTGTATGTTTAAAAGCATTTTATTTTCTGGAAGAGGAGGGTTTCCTGTAGATTTCTCTAAACTCTTGTATGCTCACAACCTGACAGGTGGAGTACAGGCATCTTTTCCTTTTTTGTTCACACAATTTCCCTCTAAATATGACTATGTGTAAAATAATTGCCATTTTTAGAATAACTTTCACTTCACTAAATATTCCAATTCATGTTATTTTATTTCAAGACAATTTTAGAATGGGAATCTATTTTCTAATGCTTGTTTCAGCAGAGTTAACAATTCAGTCAGTCATTTAGAGCCGAAAGTTCTTTAAGATTTAAAGAACTAATTGCACATTAGAATGAAGGAAACAAAACATCACTCTTGGAGATAAATGGAAAGAAAAATTTCAAATGCTCAGTAAATTAACCACCAATGCTTCAGTGAAAAACAAAACAGTGAATTTGCAACCTAGTCATCAACTCCATCTAACCAGCCAAAATGAATTTTTGGTCCAGCTTTTGTGGGGAGAACGAGACACTTCCTCCATGCAAGTTTTTTCTACAGATCTTTTTTTTTTTCTTTAAATGTCTGCTGTGCAGTTCATCTTCTATTCTGAATCTCATTTCCTGAGACTTCTAGTAACTTCCCATATCTCACAAGATAGTGATGAATTAATCTTTTAATGGAATTAAAATTATTAGAAAAAAGAAATGAAGAAGGAACTCTCTTCATATCCTCTTGCTCACTCTTTCAAGATTTGCTGAGAATGTAGGAGGTGTCAGGTCAGTCGAAAAGATGGGAGAGTACAGCAACCCTTCCCCATAAGACTCTCCCCTATACTCTGTCTCCCTCCTCTTTTGCAACCAGGCTTCCCACCCATCTATTGGACATGATTTAACAGATATGAAAGTACCTGCATTTGGGGCTGGAGTGGTGGCTCAGTGGTTATGGCACTTGCCTGGCAAGCGTGAGGACATGGGATTGAACCCCAATACAACATGTACAAAGAAGTGCCAGAGCAACAAAAGCCACATGAAAAACTGAATAAAATTGATCCTCTCTCTTTCTCTCACTGTACCTCTGTCTTAAAAAAAAAGTATCTGCATTCAAAAGTAACCTTAGACAAAACTTCTTTCTATAACCAAAAAACATGACTTAATTATGAGAGTGTAGGACTCCCCTGTGGGCCATAATCTAGCTGTTTGAAGAGAGGAGCGGTTACCTAACTGGAAAATTTTAACATCACCCATTTTCCATATCAAATGACAACTCATTATTTCATTGTTATGTGTCAGTGATTATAGACCTACTGAAGAATTTTTTTCGTATTTTTTGTGTTTGTTTTTGTGGCATTGTCTTTTTTTTTTTTTTTAAGTTTTTAGAATGTGCCATACAACTCTTTAAAATGAAATCAGATGAGGACTAGAGTTTTGACTTTGGTCACTTGGGTTAGTCCTTTTTATCACAACATGACAGCAGGAAGATTTTGAAAAAGTTCAGAGTTGCTGGTATTGTGCCCTTCAGATGTGTCTTGTGCAGTATTTAAAGACACAATATCGTTATTGTTCTTTCTGATGCTGCCTTCAAACAAATGTATCACATAAAATATTTCTGACTTCCTCTGCCCATCATCTACAGGGAATTCATGGCCTTCATTTAGAAATGATATAGTCTATTCACCTGAGCTTACATTGAAAGTTTCCTTTTTAAAACATGAATGAGCTTTTATAAATCTCTTATATACCTGAACTAGGGATTACAAGTAGGTGCAAAATGAAAAAGAATAAGGATTCTGATCCAGCAATGGCAATCTAGAATCTTCCCCACCAGCAACCAAGGCTGGTGGGGGGGATGCATCAGGCTTCAATCTACCATAGAACATCACACTAACCCTAAAGTGCAAGAGTATACCAATGGTTTTTGAGAGCTCTTGTGTACATAGGGAAAACTACTAATTATTTGTGAGCTCCAGAGATGCATCATCCGGAGGTAGCTTCTAAAATGGGTCTGAAAATATGAAAAGGTACTTAGATCAAGAAAGAGAGAAGACAGATGGGTCAAGCAATGTGGTGGACCTGGAATATGACAGCATCAGTCAAGGATAGGTGGTAGTTTTACAAAAAAAGAAAAACAGATACCTTCAGAAGCCAGGCCTTACTTAATTGAAAAATATAATTACAAATAGTAATCTTTGCTATTCTTTACTATTTAGAATCATTGTAAGAACAATGGCAGTAATTAGAAAATAGGGAAACTATAATAAGTTAGTTTATTTAATATTTAAGCATAAACAATCACAAAACACCAATAATTAGTACAGTTAGATCTCCTTAATTCTTGGGTACATATATTCCTTTGGATTATCCCTCCATGTACGTCTACATGCATGCATTATTGTGATCATATATATTCTTGTATTTTAAAGCAAACATGAGATCACACCATACATTGTTTCATAACTTACATTTTTTCAGCTAATTTTCCAGTCTTTCTACTTCATTTAATGTTTTATATTATCTAAAATTCAGATTAAAGTCAAACTTTGCCAGTAAGCATCGAAATGTCTCTCATAGCTTTCTTTCCAAACCAGAATTCTTCTTCTGTTTTGTCCTTATTTTGTGCCATAGATTTATTTTAAAGCACAATACTAAGATGTGTTCTAAATTATTCATTATTTCTAGTTTTGTTTTCATTGTTGTTTAAATCTAAATATATCATGCTTTGTCACCATTCTAATCAAATAAAAATCCTTATATTTTCTATGTTTATTACTTTTAAATCAGTAGCTTTGCATTTTTTATTTCTAAGATAGTTGAGATTACAAATATAAAAAATTTACTCCCAAATATATAAAATGCCAATGAAATAATACTAGCTTGCCCTCTAACAAAAAGTTGTGAACAACGGTTATGATGAAAAAAGTTTGTTGGCATGTCCTTTTTTGTGTCCATAAATGAATTCCTTGACCAAAAATTGACACATTTGCAAATGTCAATGTTTAATTGCTTCTGGAAACTATAAGAGGCTTACACATAGCTAGTCCTGGACATAGTCAATACATGCATAAGGTATCCTTTCTAAAGAAAGATTTTTTTATAGAAAATTAAATTCTGTCTTGCTTAAGACACACAATTTAAAACATGCAGTTTCTGTAGATTTTGCTTAAATATGTTCCTTGTCTCTCAGTCTAAATATACATGCATATTATTTCAGGCATAATTTAATCATAATTGGAACTGATGCAGCCACCATTCATAACTGCTGCCATTTTGCCTCTTATCAAAAAGTTCCATTCTCCCTGCACCCTGCCTTTGTTTGAGAAGTCTGTCAGTCTTGAGCACAAATGCCCTAGCTTTTCTAAAACTGCATTAGACAAAAGGAAAAGCAGAGGAAAATGGGCTTTTTGAAGATGATTGAATTTTGTATGAATCCAAAGCTCATTTCCTTTCTGCCTGTAGTGAATAAAAGGATATTTGCAAAATCCTGCATTACCAAGTATCATTTTTTAGCGGTTTAACATGGGAAGCTAATTCAATAGAAGCAAGCTAGGATGGTAACAATTAAGCATGGGCCTGGCTTCAGAATATTGGTAGCACTCTTAGGAGGAGCCGTTTTTGTGATAAAAATCTAAATTCCATTCAATTTCCTCTGGTTTACACTATGGCACTTACAGCTTCATATGATTTGGATTTTGAAACTATATTATATCTTCCTTCTAAAAAGCTTAAAATGGAAATGAAACCTGAATATATAGTATGATGGCAGAAACAGGGCTGTCCCCAAAGTGTTTTTCACTCAACTTTCTTCAGTTCTTTAAGAAATTATAAGATATTTCTCTATCACAACTGCATAGTTATAGCCTTCTTTCCATGAAATTGTTATTTTTTCAGTAAGTAAGTATTTACTGAGTATCTACTATATCATGTCAAGCTTGGGACACAACAGCAGTGAACAGGAAAAAAAATCTGGCCTTCACACATTCTAGCTAAATGAGTGTTGGGGTGGGTTGTACATAGGGAAGCCAAGAAATGGACAATAAAGAAAGAAAAAAATGTATAATATTATGGAAAAATTAAAATCAAATAGAAACAGATTGAGGTACACCAATATATTAGTCCTAGAGAACATCAAACGCCAGGTTTCAGTTACTTCTAGCTCCAGATGAACTCTAAACAGTGTGCAACCTGCTACATTCTGTAGTTTGCTTGCTGAAAGCTGTAGCTCTCATTAAAGCAGAACATTGTAATCCCACAAATGGCCACCAGGTTCATCTCTTTCCTAACTCTCTTTGTTCCCCAAGAATGTCTTTTATTTTTTTGGTCCTCCTCTCTCCCTCTTTCTGAGAATGAGTTCTTTTTATGCATATTATTTAAATTACTTAATCCCTTTCTTCCAAGAAGGCTTGATATTCTTCCTGCATCAATGTAAATTCTAGATATAATCCCCCTTCTATCTTGTGCCTTTAAAACGTGTTTGAAATTTGTAAGAACGCATTTCAACCTGTCTGAAATTTATTTTTACTAAGTTGCAGCTATAATCAGCTCAAATAAACTGTTTCTTAACCAAATTGTGCCTCTGTTTCTCTTAAAGGCTACAGTTTGAACTATATTCAGTTTTAGAAAGTGCTAAACGCATATCTGAAGTTCGTGTTGGGATTGGGGTAGTTGACAAGATGTTCTAATGAAAAGGTGGCATTTTTGAAGTACATCATAGAATGTAGAATATAGTTACCTTACCAGACTATGGACACCTAAACAAATTCTTCCTACCTATCTAAATTTATTTTGGAATCTAATCATTTCCACCCCCCACTGTAGATATTTGCAAGAACATCCCTGATTCTGAAGAGGGAAGGAAAGATTCATGTTACTAGAATGAGCTGGATATGAGTTAAGTACAAAGGGAAGCTCAGAATTTATAGTTATATTTTTTACTCTTTCTTGAGCAACTCTGAATAACTTGCTGAACTACCAGATATCACACAGAGGCTCAGCTGGATTTTACAACTAACTTTTTCCTCTGATAAATTATATCCATTTAAATGCTTAATTCTTGTTAGATATCGTAAGCCCTTTCCCCAAGCCTGGGTGGAAAGGTGTACTCTTTTTCTTCCAGTTAAAGCTAAATTCTCACCATTACAAGAAAATTTCCTTTCATGACCATGGACTTGAAAATAAATCTATAACTTCCAAATTCCCAAAACTTAAATCTAATGTCTAATATCCTAGAGGGGCCAGTATGTTCCTTTATGTCTCATTGAGCCTTGCATTGCACACAGGTAACCTTGCTGGCTCCTCCTACTACCTAAACTTCTAACCTCCCTGGGGGAGGGGAGGAAGGAGTCACACCAAGGAGATAGGTACGGGGGTGTCCCATACTCCTGCTCTTCTAGAAATTCCTGGTCTCAGATTTGGAGCTTTTGTCCCCAGACATGTTTGAGGCATTATCTCAGATTTTCTTTCTCAATGTTCTGATTTATTTTTTTTATCCCTGTGGTCTTTTCATCCTGTCTCATCAATCATCTGTTCAGGACGTCGCAGTCAGGAGGGGGCAGTGTCCAGCCCCAAGGGGCAGAGAAAGAAGCAGGAACAGTTAAAAGGTTGTACCCTAGTCAAACTTCAGGATCCACATCATAATTAAATATAATTGCAGTGAACAGAGCAAAGTCCTGTATTATGAATTATGTTCTACTGTAGATACTTTGTCTCCTGGACAAACATCTATGATAATTTGTTTCATTGAAAAAGAAAGCAAGTATCCCGAAATTGCCATAAAAATATTGGTCCAAATGTTATTTAAATGCTTTGTATAATTATTCAGATGTGGAATAATTAATCCTATAAACAATCTGATTAAATCAATTTCTCAAATGAAGAACTATAAAACAAGTCATGGAGTTGACTCTTAGCAATGCTGGGGCAAAGAAGTATTTTGACTTTGTTTTTTGTAAGGGTGCGTGTGTGTGGGAGTGTGTGAATGAATGTTAGATAAGTAGCTAGCTAAACGGCTAGATAGATAGATACATATGCACATAGATGCACAGATGTAGTGATATACAGATACAAAAGACTGGAAACAAAGGAAGTATTAAAATGACAAAAATCATTTATTGGATGCAGTTTAATTCATACTTTAATCCACTAGGAAAAATTATATGGCCAAGTGATCAGTCATCATGAAAATAAACTGATATTTTCATCTGTATTAGGATAATTTGTGAGTGGAGTATTTCTAGTTCTTTCTATAAGATTGGCAGGAGGCCCAAAGGCCATCATTAAGTAATGCTCTGATGACAACTACAGCCATCAAATGGGTTCCCTGGAGTGACCCCAGATGTGGGTAACCTGATTTATGAAAGTTGAGTCCAAAAGGAGTTTTCCTTTTACGTATCTGAAGTCAGTGCCAATTTTACATTTTGTGTTCTCAGCGACAGCAGCATTTCTGAACTAACTAGAGGCACTCTACATTTGAAAGCAAGTTTGGAGTTTATAATTCTGGTTTCATCAGGCTCACTGTAGGTCAGTGAGCCCATCATTACAAAGAACTTCAGAGTTCTTATCAAATGTATACGAGAGACTCCTGAGCATCAATCAGTGTACCAGTCCAGCTGGCAAAGTGACCAGTGTCCTTTCACAAAGATTGCAAATCCCACTCACTGTCATTGCATTGATGAATATTGCTGTTACTCAATAGTTTTATTAAGGTGTTGGTAACTTTTCATCTTCAGAAATTAATCAATGAGAGGGACTGAATGCCTCGAATCCTTTTGTTTCACTTATTATTGACCACGCTCAGTTACTATAGTTCTCTTTACTTGTTGGAGACTAAGATCTCTGGTTCTAATGACTTTCAGGCACTGATTTTCATTCAGTTCTTACCTTATACCTTCATCCTTTAGGAAGGAATGTGCACCACCTAATTCCTCACCTCCACTCTGCAAAGACAGGTACTGATTCCTATTCCATTCCACTGAAGAGTGAAATATGAAGAATTTGAATTTGAATCCAAGGCTTTCTGACTTTCTTTCTTTTTTAATAACTGGTAATTGAACCCAGGGGTACTTTATCACTGAGCCCCATGACCTCAATGCTTTTAATTTTGAGTCAGGGTCTCACTAAGTTGTTTAGGACTTCTGTAAGCTGTGGCCTGAAATTTGTTATCCTTTTGCCTTGGCCTTTGGAGTCACTGTGATTACAGGTGTGTGCCACCGTGCTCCTCTGAATCCAAGGCCTTCTCTTATTCACACTCTAAAATTTTCGAATCTCATCATTTAGTAGGGCTTTGTGCAACATTCGGATGTTTGACTTCATTGACTTAGATATCCAGTCTGAGGCGATCCTAAAGGATAAAACAACCTGTGTTCCCTACCTGGATCCCTACCCATGTCTTTTTTACAGTTTTCTGGCTGCTTTATCTGTTCTAACATTGGATTTGAAAAATTGGCATCGCAGTTAAAGCGCTCATTTCATTTTTTTAAACTCATTATATTCTTATTTAATTTGATACTTTGAAAAATCCAGGTAAGAAAGAAAACTACAAGTCCCCAAATTCATGGCAGAGGGAAGCGAAAGCGAAAGCAGCGGTACAGTGACTGGCGTAAGGTCCCTTGCTGCTACTTGTTTGCCCTAAGGACACCGTCTTACCCTTATTATGTGCTGCGTACTTTAACGGGGGTATTTTTGCTTAAGTTTGATAGTCGTACAGTTTAATAACCAAACCAGGACACTTTGACAATGAAAGAGTATCCATTAATTATTAACCCAGGACACAAGGAATAAACTTTGTTTAAGCCCTACACAAAAGCAGATGCTCACTCTGGGCTTTATGTACTTGCGATCTTTTTTTTTTTTTACAAATGAGCTTTTTCTTTTTTAAATGAGAATAGGGAACAGATTTGTAAGTCTGCTGACATTGTTTCTTCTGATAATCATCAGCCTGCTTTCTATAGTATTTTATTTTAAAAATTTTTATTAAGGAATTGAGCTATTATATAATAATAAATGCATATGAAGTAACAATATGATAGGCATATGTTCTTAAAGCAGAATTACCCCAACATTGCCCACACCCTAGTCTCTTGATCCTTCGATATTTCACCCCTACAAGCAATATAAATGCTTAGGCTGTGAATTTTCTAGAATTAAATGATTGCATAAGAATTATTTGTATTCTCAAGGGGGTAATGAGGAAGCTATATTGTTGATTGTCTCTCTAGATCCCTCCCTATTCTCCCTCCCCACCTATTATCCCTCCCTCCACTATATATCTATGGTTGCCCTAGATTATGTGTTGCTTTGCATTTGCTGGGTCTAATACACGAGTTTGACTACCTTTCACCAAAGTCTTGCTTTAGCTCCAGTCGCCACAAATGAGTGAAAACGTTTGACCCTTGACTCTCTGTGTTTGGCTAACTTCACTCAGCATGATTTCTTCCATTGCCATCTATTTACCTTCAAATGATCATTTTTATTAGCACATTGCCAGGACTTCAGGTGACCTGTGGTGCTTTCTAATTTTTAAGAAAAGTAATCCAATTTATTTTCAATAATTTCTATAACAATTATCATATATTGGTTTATTCAAAAATATACACAAATGCTACTAAAATTTAAATAATTTACTTTGGGCTTCTGAATTAACTTATATTTTACATAGAAACACTTAAAATAATAATCGTGGAACTATTTCATTGCATTCTAAAATTTAACATTCTGATAAAAAGCTAATGTGATCTTTCATTTTTAAAACTAGTACTTATCATGATGATCACAAAAATGATGAATAATATTTGTTAAGCCACTATTATATCTTAAAATGTTTAAATGTGTTCTCTCAAACCTTTCAATAAAAGAAGGAGTACTATAGTATGTATTACAGAAATAGAAACAGGGTTAGAGAGGTTTTGTAAATTCACGATCATGCTGCTATGAAGTCTGAGTCTTAAACATGTGTCTATAAACACTGCATCATTATCTCCTCAGCCTGAGAAAAACAGAGCGTGCCTCATCTGCCCTGTTTCTTTCACAGGTGAGCAAGCTGAGGTCATAAGAGGCCATGTCCTTCCTAAAAGTCTCCTGATAAATAAGTGGATGAGCTATATTTAAAACTCAGGTACTTTTGATTGCCTGTCTTTTTTCCCCTCTTCCACCTCATAGTTCTTCATACATAGCAGATTCATTTTAATCAACACAATAGCTTACTGAATCATTTTCTTAGCTTCCTCTACTTGCCTTTCTCCTTCCATCTTTCCCATTCTTTTTTCGATCCTTCCTGACTTCCACAGGCAACATGCCCTGGGTATCTGTTCTTAGCACTAGAATAGAACAGCCCAGGACAAAGCTACTCTGCATAAGAAACTCACAGTGCACTCGAGTTTGCATGGCTCTAAGTCACAGCTTCCTGTAAACTCTGCAGAGCGATGTGTGAGGAGAAGGGGGAGCGTCTTCTGACCTTAGTGACGAACATGGAATGAAGGAAGAGGGGTGAAACAGGAGGGTAGAAAGAGGGAAGGAAGAGGAAAGATTCTTTCAGGCTGTGTGGAATGGGAAAATAGGATTTTATTAACTTGTTTATTTATGACAAATAACAATTAGTGTATATTTGTGGGATACAACATAATATGATCAATAAAATTAATGTACTAATCACCCTACCAATATAATATGTTTTTGTGGTGAGAATGTTAAAAGTCTATCTTCTTTAGCAATTTTGTAACTTACAGGACATTCGTTAAGTCTAATCATCATGCGCTGGATGAGATCCTTAAAACTTATTCATTCTCTGTAACTGATATCAATAGTGTCCTTTCCTCATCCCTGCCTCTCCTCCTCAGTCTCTATTAATGACTCTTCTATTCTCTATTTCAGAGAGATTGACTTTTTTTAGATTCTAGATGTAAGTGAGATCATGCAGCATTTGTCTTTCTGGGCCTGACACATTTTGCCCAGCCTAACATCCTCCAGTTCCATCCGTGTTGTCACAAATGACAGAATTTCCTTCTTATGAAAGTCTGTATAGTATAGACATTACAATTGATACCACTGAAACACAAAGGATCCTAAGAGACTACTATGAACAGTTATATCCCAACAAATGGGTAACTTAGAAGAAATAGAGGAATTCCTAGAGACATGCAATTTACCAAGATAGAGTCAAGAAGAAATAGAATAGATAGTTTCCCAGCAGAATACTGTGCAGGCTTGAAAAGGGGATGTGTGTGCAGGGGTCCAAGGCATGGCTTACACAAGACCACCAGGGAAAGATTTGGATGCAGCTGGAGAGGAATTTGGAGACAGATATTGACAGCCTGTATGACCCACATAGTATTCACATTTCATCATGAAGACTGGGGATGGAGACATCTCTCACTCCACAAAAGGGATTTTACATTCACTCAGAACACAAGTTCAGGTGCTACACTGCCCAAGTAATTGAAGGGAGCCCCAGAGAGAGCTGGGGGCACAGACTGGGAACCCTGAGGTGAGACGACTTTGCTAGAGGAAAGAAAAAGGAAAATGTGTGCTCAGTGGCTGCTCAAAGACAATTCTGAGAAACAGTAAAGATGAAATAAAGTTTCAGGAGAGCTGGAATCTTTCTTCAGGTGAGGGACTTTCCTGGGCTCTTCTTGATTTTCCAGCAGGTGGTGCAACAGCTGGCCCCACGTAGGTGTTCATAAAACAGATGAAAATAAGTTGCTTATCTTAATAATTATTATGGTAACCCTTGGACGTGTTTCAGTATTTGCTTACTAACAAGCACTATTTTGAGCACTGTACATACATGAATGTTAATAATTGTCAACATATTCCCACGACCACCCTCTGCACCTGCCTCTTCCTTTGGCACAATGCAAGCTTTTTTTTTTTTTTTTCTGTTCTATTAGCTTTAATTGTTTGTAAGTTTACCTTACTATTGCTACCCAAAGTAGGACTGTGGCTGTATATCTTTGTTCCAGGTGTACATGTATTCAACAAGACTGTCATGCAGCTCACATTATTACTCAAGCATCTTTCATCAGATTTTTTTCTGGTGACCTCATCCTCTTAGTTTCTGAATATGAAAGAATCTGTCTAACTGCTCCAATACTGCAGATAATACCCATAATTTTATCAAATGATGTTTCTTTCATTTTACTTTTGCTTTTCAAACATTCCTGCAAGAAAATTACTACAGTCACTTGATGATATTTTTTGATTGTGTGTGTGTGTGTGTGTGTGTGTGTGTGGTACCAGGGATTGAACTCAGTGACATTTAACCACTAAGCCACTTCCTCAGCAAATTTTATTTTTTTTTCTATTTTAAGACAGGATCTCACTAAGTTTCTTAGGGCCTTGCAAAGTTGTCAAGGCTGGCCTTAAACTTGCAACCCTCCTGCCCCAGCCTCCTGAGCCACTGAAAGTACAGGTGTGCACCACCATGCCTTGCTAATTTGATGATTCTAAAGTAGTTGTTCTTGAGTCCCTTTGCCTCCTTCAGTTTAGCAGACACTGAGCAGGTGTTTCTGGAAGCATACCCAGTGAAGATGACATGTGTATTTCCTCTAAAACCCAAGACCAAAAAGAAGTACGGAGTTCTACTTCAATATCTGTCAGATAATAGCCATTTATTCTTGAGCACAACCATCTTAGATTTTACATCATTGAAATAGGCATATTGCTTCTTACAGCATCTTTTAATTGTTCTTGGAGAAATTTGCAAAAGCAGAATGACAATCCTGAAGACTTTCAAAATGTTAAGTGACAATTAATGATTTATCATCTGAGCAGTTAAATAAAATAAGTTTGTCCATTTACAAGTTCTTTAATGTTCAATTATTTTGAATAAATTGAACTTTCCACATAGGCAATACTAAATGAATAGTGTAGAAAAAAATGGAAAACATCTGACCATGGTGGCTCATGCCTGTAATCTTAGCAGCTCAGGAGACTGAGGTAGGAGGCTAGCAAGTTCAAAACCACCCTCAGCAACTTAGCAAGGCCTTATGTAACTTTGTGAGCCCCTGTCTCAAAATAAAACAAAATAAAAAGGGATGGAGATGTGGCTCAGTGATTAAGCACCCCTGGGTTAAATTCCTAGCACCAAAAATAAAATTAAAAAAAGAAAAGAAGACAATGAAACTTTGCCTCACTTTTCCTCATCCTTACCATACATGAACATAGGAGGTAGACCTTGGGGATACCTCTATTACATAAAAAATTCCTATATTAAAAGAATTGCTATGATTTAGGACAGGAATAGAAGCAGGATAAAGAATAAAGAATACACCATTGTAGAAAATTATTCTATCATAGATCATTCCATGGTTTTCATTAAAAGCTAATATCAAAATTCATAACGAATTTCACATGAAATTTGCCCACAGATATTTTCTTGAACTTGAACTGAACGTTGTTGAGCACTGGGCATTTAGTCAGATATATTTATCATCATTTCCATAGTTTCCATTCCACTTTGCCTGGGTGATTACCAAACAGCCTCAGTAAATTAACTGAGTACCTAGCAACTAACCAAAGGGGACGTGATTAGATCATAAATATCCATGTTCATTGTTCTCCCTTGTGAAGTGTTTCTCTCTAGCAGTGGCTATCTAAGTAGGTGTATATAAATGTGTTAACTGTGGAAAAAATAAATGACAAAGATTTTGACTTTGATTATTTTGGGAAAAAGAAAAATGTGAGCACATTGAAAACAATTAACAAAAAGTTGATCAGCATTTCACTAGCTTAGTGCATTTTGTACATTTATTTTAAATCAAGTTCCTGAATTCATCCTCCTGAAGTTACTAGTAAATAAAGGAGAATCTAATTCCATTCAATCTTATATCTAAATTGAATGTTTACACTCTGCAGTGATGTAAGACAAAGATGCAACCATTGCTCTCAAGTGTTTCTATACTCATTCCTGGGGGAGACTACATTACACATGCAAATCTTGAGACAAAGGCATGACTTTTTTCCCTCATCAAGACCATTAAGCTTCATTAAATTCTTAACTAGAAATTTGATTATCTCTCTTGGCACTTCCACTGTGGATTTGCTTTGGGTGATATGAAATATGAGCATATTTAATCCACTGAGAAAATAAAGTGTTGAATAATGCAGTTTTTATTATGGTTCCATTAACTTCTGGTAAATGTAGCTATTAGCAATAGGTCATGATTATCTTCATTTGGACCCTTTCCTGCAATCAGGCCTGGGAGCCTGATTTCCTGGGAGTCACATATGCCTCAGAGCCTTTCATTTTACACTGGATTATTCTGCAGAAATTAAAACAAAATAGGTGATTTGAAACTAGCATAAAGAAGGTGTGCTACAGAAGAGATTACATTACATGCTCCAAAGATGAAGACGACCTTTGGATTATTTATTAGGTAGGATTCTGAATGCTACTGAAATCCTTGCCCATGATAATTGAGATGAGATTTCGTCTGTTTTGTTTAACCTTTGCTTCCTTAGCGATATGTGTATTTTTTTCAAGAGAAAGAGGGACAGTGAGAGAGAGAAATAGTAAATTTTATTTAGTTTTTCATGTGGCTTTCTTTGCTTGGACAATTTGTTGCATATGTGGTACTGGGGTTCAAACCCATGTCCTTGTGTATGTCAGGCAACTGTCGTAATTGCTGAACCACCCTCAAACTCCTTCCTTAGGAATATTTAACGAACATCTGATGAGTCCATTTTTTCCTTGGATCTTAACTAGATTTGGGTTTTTAAGCATAGGCTACACATAAAATAAATCCAAGCATTGAACTCACTGTAAGTATTAATATCCCAAGTCATTTGTCAGCCAATATGTATTACTTCTGGGTGATGTAATTGGTACCTGGTCAGAATAGGAAAATAACTCGCTATAGCATCATAAAGAGTCACAATATCAGGAATGTTCCTGCTCTTCAAGATACTAGTATCTCCAAAGTACTAAGATCTCTACCACTTGAATTAATTTGTTAGAGGACTCAGAGTCTCTTTGACTTGAAGATATGCATGCAGTTACCCTGCCCCACAACTGGTGTGTTAATAGACCCCATAGGCTGCAGCGGTGGCTTGGTGGTTATGGCACTTGCCTGGCATGTGCAAGTGCATGGGTTCAAAACCCAGCACCTACATACACAAGTAAGTGTCAGAGCAGTGAAAGCCATGTGAAAAACTTAAGTAAAAAATGTGAATGGTCTAAATGACCCAATTAAAAGACACAGACTGGCTCAATGGATCAAAAAACAAAATCCAACAATATGTTGTCTATAGGAGACACACTTAACACTCAAAATTAGACACAGACCGAAAGTGAAAGGGTGGCAAAATGTCTACCAGGCCTGCAGCCCAAAAAAGCAAGCTGGCATGGCAATCCTAATTTTTGATAAAATTAATTTCCAGTTAAAACTAGTCAGAAAGGACAAAGAGGAACACTTTATCATACTAAAAGGGACAGTTCACCAAGAAGACATAATGATAATTAACATTTATGCCCCCAATAACAATCCCACAAATCTAAGGAAAAAAATACTTAAGGACATTATCCTCTCATTGATCTCAACACAATAATATCGGGAGACTTCAATACACTACTATCAACACTAGACAGATCATCAAAACAAAAGATCAATAAAGACATCGCCAATCTGAACAACTCTATTACTCAATTGGGCTTAACAAACATTTACAGAATATTCCATCCTAAGACAGCTGAATTCACCTTTTTGTCAGCGGCCCATGGATCCTTTTCTAAAATAGACCACATCCTAGTTCACCGAGGTAAACTTAACAAATACAAAAAAGTGGATATAATACCATGTATTTTGTCAGATCATAATGCTATAATCTTACCAATCAACATTAAGAGAAAAAACAGAAAATACTCAAATACTTGTAAATTAAATAATTCCTTCTTAAACGAAGGATGGATAAAACAGGCAATGAGAACAGAAATCAAGAAATTCTTGGAATTGAATGAGAATGAGGAAACAACATACCAAAATCTCTGGGACAGTATGAAGGCATTCTTAAGAGGTAAATTTATAGTGCTGAGTGCATACATCAAAAATCTGGAAAGAGCCCAGATAAATAGCCTTATGCTACAACTCAAAGGCCTGCAAAAAGAGGAACAATCTAATCCCAAAACTAATAGAAGACAGGAAATAACTAAAATCAGAGCTGAAATCAATGAAACTGAGAACAAAAAAAAAAAAACAATTCAAATTATTAACAAAACAAAGAGTTGTTTCTTTGAAAAGATAAGCAAGATCCACAATCCCCTTGCCAACCTCATTAAATGGAAGAACAAATTAAAGCAAATCAACAAAATCAAAGATGAAAACACTGATATCACCACAGAATCAACCAAAATCCAGAAGATTATAAAAACCTATTTTGAAAATTTATACTCTTCCAAGTTTGATAATCTGGAGGACATGAATAGGTACCTGGACATATACAACATCCCCTCATTAACACAGGAGGACATTGAAAATCTAAAAAACCTATCTCAGATAGTGAAATCGAAACTGCAATCAAAGCTCTTCTAAAAAAAAAAGTCAGCACCAGATGGATATACGGCAGAATTCCACCAAGCCTTCACAGAAGAGCTAACACCGATCCTCTACAAGCTCTTCCATGAAATAGAGTGGGAACACTCCCAAACACTTTTTACGAATATTACAAATATTACACTGATACCAAAATCAAAAAAAGACATGTCAAGAAAAGAAAACTACAAACCAATTTCCCTAATGAACATTGATGCAAAAATCCTTAATAAAATTTTAGCTAATCTGATACCAAAACACATTAAAAAGATAATACATCATGATCAAGTGGGCTTCATTCCAGGAAAACAAGGCTGGTTCAACATACGCAAATCAATAAATGTAATTCGCCACATAAACAGAATTAAAAACAAAAATTGTATAATAATCTCAATTGATGCAGAGAAGACATTTGATAAAATCCAACACCACTTTATGCTTGAAACTCTGGAAAAGATAGGGATTAAGGGAAGATGCTTTAACTATGTCAGATCCATTTATGACAGACCCATAGCCAACATTATCCTCAATGGAGAAAGACTGAAAGCATTTCCTCTGAAATCAGGAACAAGACAGAGCTGTCCACTTTCCCCACTCTTGTTCAATATAGTCCTTGGAACCCTTGCCAGAGCTATCAGGCAAGACAAGGAAATCAAAGGAATTCGTAAAGAAAAAGAGGAAGTTAAGTTATCTCTATTTGCTGATGACATGATTCTATACCTAGAAGACACAATAACATTGGCCAGAAAACTCCTAGAGCTTATAGGCAATTTCTTCAAAGTGGCTGGCTATAAGATCAATACCAATAAATCACTAGCTTTCCTTTACTCCAGCAACAAATCTGCAGAAGAAGAAATCAGGAAATCTCTCCCATTCACCATCTCCTCCAAAAAAATGAAATACTTGGGCATCAACCTTACAAAGGATATTAAGCACCTCTACAAAGAAAATTATGGAACACTAAAAAAGAAATTACAGATGACCTGAGTAGATGGAAAAACATTCCATGCTCATGGTTAGGCATAATCAATATAATAAAAATGGCCATTCCACCCAAAGCCCTATACAGATTTAATGCAATCCCCATCAAGATACCAATGTCATTCTTCATGGATATAGAAAAAGGAATTCTCAAGTTGTAGGGAATAACAGAAAACCCAGATTATCCAAAACATTACTCTACAGGAAGGAAGAAGTAGGGGTATCTCAATCCCTGAACTGAAATTACACTACAGAGCTGTAGTAGCAAAAACAGTATTGGTATCAAAAAAGAACCGAAGATCAGTGGAATAGAATAGAAGATCCTGAGATGAACCCTCACAACTTCAACTATTTGATATTTGATAAAGTGGGCAAAAGCATAGTGTGGAAGAAAGATAGCCTGTTCAACAAATGGTGTTGGACAAACTGGACAGCTATGTGTAGACAACTGAAGCTGGATCCTTACCTTTCATCCTGCACAAAAATTAAATCAAAATAGGTCAAAGATATTAAGATAGCAACTTTAAATTTACTAGAAAAAGAAGTAGGGTCAACACTACAGGACATAGGAGTCAGCGGTGCCTTCCTTAAAAAAACTCCAGTGGCTCAAGCTGTAAAGTCAAGAATAAATGAATGGGATGCATTTAAACTAAAAAGCTTTTGTTCAGCTAAAGGTTTAGTCAAGAGTATCAAGAGAGAACCTACAGAATGGGAGAAAATCTTTGCCTGCTACACCTCGGATGGAGGGCTAATATCTAGAATATACAAAGAGCTAAAAAAGCTAAATCTCAAACTGACAAATAATCCAATCAATAAATGGGCTACAGACCTTAAAAGAAAATTTCTCACCACAGGAAGTCCAAAAGCCCATAAATATATGAGAAAATGCTCTACATCTTCAGATATAAGGGAAATGCAAATCAAAACTTCAATGAGATTGTACCTCACTCCTGTTAGAGTGGGAAAAATGAAGAATACGAACAACAGCAGATGCTAGAGGGGCTGTGGGAAAAGAGTAACACTGTCACACTGCTAGTGGGACTGCAAACTCATTCAGTCACTCTGGATATCAGTGTGGAGACTCCTCACTGGAACTATCTTATGACCTAGCTATCCCACAATCATTGTCCACTGACTAATGGTAAGGAATGCCAATGCTAACACAGATGCCTATATCTATTTCAGAAAAAGTTACAAAATGCATTAAAAATAATCTTTATGTATAAGTAAGAAGAACCAATCAAAATAGATGAGTGAAAAGAAATCTAGGAGAGCAGAGGAAGGAGAATGTGGGAAGGAAAGGAAGATGGGAGGGAAGAGGGGGAATTGTGAATCGAAATCAGATTCCATGCATGTATGATTTTGTTGGGATGAATTAAAATACTATGTGTAACTATAATGCTCTAATAAAAAAACAAGAAAACAACAAAACTAATGCTTTGAGTGGGGGTGAGAGGCAGGGAGGTAGGGGGAAGTGCTAGGGAGTGATATTGGCTACATTATATTGTTGTATTGTATGCATGCAGGTACAGACATGTGACAGCAAATCTCATCATTTATGTACAAGTACTATGATGCACCAAAAAA